>PVKA01019823.1:0-41378 GCA_004027165.1 Ctenomys sociabilis
AAAAAAAAAAAAAAAAAAAAAAAAAAATTTTTTTTTTGCTTTTTTGAGAGAGGCTCTCAGATCAGGCTGGCCTAGAACTCACAGTGACCTTCTTGCCTCAGCCCCAAGTACTGGGATTACAGGTATGAACCACCATGCCCAGCTTAGTTTCAAAATTTTAAATCTCTGCACAGTCACTGCAGGTTAGAAGACCCGGTGTGACACTCCAGCACGTGTGATGTGCGACTCGGGCAGAGCGTCAGGGCGGAGGTCCCGCCAGGTCCTGCCGACACCACTGTGCCCTGGCAACTCAGGTTCGGGTGCACCTGTCCAACCTGACAGTGGAAGCCGGCCTGGGTCACCCAGATGGCCCCCGGAAGCCCACATGGGGAGAGCAGGGGACAGGCCCAAGCCCCAGCGTCGGGTGAGAGTCCCAGCAGTCGACACCAAGGTCTGCGGAGCACAAGCTGGCCCAGGGGAGATGCTCACACCTATCTGTGTGACCTCATGGAGTGACAGTGCCTGGGAAGCAGTGCAAAGCAGCTGCCGCAAGGGGCCTGGGCTCTGCTCCAGGTCCGAGGAAGACAGAGCTGACAAAGAAACAACAGGAGAAAAAAGGGCTTCTGTCGTGAGTGGCACACGTAGGACAACTTGTTTGTTCTACGTGCGGAATCGACATCAAGAGATTTCGGAAGCATAATTTTTTGGTACCTGGGCAGCTAGTGATCGTTGGTCCTGGCGCCCTTACTATTTGTACAAAAGAGGGCCAGGGATATAGCTTAGTGGCCTAAGCACCTGCTTGGCAAGTGCAAGGTCCTGAGTTCAATCCCTGGTACCGCAAAAAAAAAAAAAAAAAAAAAAAGAAACAACAGGAGGAGCAAGGGGAGTACTAACGAGAGATGGGGACTCAGGGACCAGCAGCGGTAACTCCTTGCCCAGGTGTGTGAGTCCCATGGCGGTGAGCTGTCGCCCAGGAGTCAGGGCACACAGCACACTGCACGTTTACCACACACCATACCCACTACCTCAGATGCCACACACGCCGCAAACCCCACCAGACATTACAGCCCGCCAAACAAGAGACATACCACGGATGACACACACCACACAAAAGATACTATACCGTAGACACGCCAGCCGCCACGCTGCACACCCAGTCACACCACAGAACACACCACAGACACACCACACTGCACCGTGCCTCGTACCACACCACACCACAGATACCACTCCCCACACAAGACACCACGCCATGGACACACCAGACACCACATTCACAACTGCTCATTCACCACACACCACACCACAGCCAGCACCCACGCAGCACACTCACCACTCACACCGCAGTGCCCTATAGACAGAATACGCGAGAACGGCAAGGGTGAGGGGCGACGCCAAGGCTGGCCCTGTGGAGCTGGTCTGGGGCACCAGGTGAGTGTTGCAGACCCCGTCAAGGGTCAGGGCTCTCAGCAATGCTTCAGAGCTGCACTCGGATCCATACTTCTTTTAAGCCCCGAGCCATGGCATTAGGTCTCTGGAGCCCTTTCTGGGGAGGCTAGACGGGCAGCCAAGCCCATGGGGGAGGAGAGGCCTGCAAGTACCCTGACCGGAAGTGCCTGCCACTGGCCGGCCTCTCTGCCGTTCTCTCTGGGCATGGTGCTGCTTCCCTCAGTGTTCCTGTGGGGAAGGGCTAGTGCTCGGCCGTGGGGTGGCTCTGCGCTTCTTCCCTGGCACTGTCCTGGGCCACTGTCCCTCCCGGCTGACCCGAGGCCTGGAGGCTGCCGTGCTAGTGAGTGCGGTTCACAGACACTGCATGCCCACAGATGAGGGAAAGGCGTACCGGCTGCTCCTAGAACCAAGCTGGCGTCAGAATGTGACCATGGTGTAAGGGCCGAGAGATAGCTCAGTGGACTAAGCGCCTCCTTAGGCAAGTGCAGGGACCAGGGTTCAATCCTGGCCATACCAGTCCCACCCCTAGGTGTGTTGAGCTGATGACCCAGACGGCTTGGCAGCACAAGCCTGTGATCCCAGCGCTGAGGCTGAAAACAGGGTCACTACGAGTCCAAGCTGCACATAAATCAAAACAAAGGTAAAGTGTCTCCGACTTTATTTTTATGTTTTTTAGTGTCTCCGACTTTACAGTGGCATTCAGTCCTTTGGGCTTTTTGTGTGTGTGAGGTTGGCTCAGCCCACTCTAGGGGCAGGGCTTGCACGGAATGTGGTGCCAGGGATGGAACTGTGGTCCCTGTGCTTGCCTAAATAGGCACTTTAAACCACTGAGCTATCTTGCCGGCCCCTTCCTTTGGGCTTTCTCCTCGGGTAACACCTGGTTATAATCACTCCTACTTCAGAGCACAGCAATGTAGGTTAAATATGGGTAACACAGACTACTCTCTACACAGCCTTCTCTCTGCATTCATAAGAGGTGAATGCAAGCCTCCACCCAGCCCAGCTTACAGCTCTCACCTATTTCCGCCATCCTACAAACCACTTCTTCCTTTCTTCTACTCTTTTTCTCAGGTTCCAGCAGGGGACCACAGTTCCATCCCCAGCTCCACATGCCTTACCAGACCAGCCCTTAAGGCAGCCTGAGCCAGCTCCCAAAAACAAACTCAGGTTCAGCCCTGGGTCAAGGGCCAGCCAAAGAGCTCAGTGGATTAAAGTGCTTACAAGCAGGCGCAGGGGCCAGGCCTGCCATGCCGGCATGCTGAGACAGCGATTGAGACAGGGTGTGATGGCGTGCGCCTGCAACCCCAGCCCTTGGGAGTGTGTAGACAGGAGGATTGCTATGAGTCTGATCTAGTAGTGAGACCCTCAACACCCTGTAGACCTTTCCCTAAAATTAAAAAAAGAGAGAGAAAGAAAAAAGAAACCCTGGGTTGAGGCCTTTGTTCCAGGTAGCCGAAACCACGGCTGGACTTAGGGCCCCTTGGCTCCCCATGACTATAAGTATACTTCAGTGTCTTGATTATTGCCCTGGGTGTGGTAGATGGGAATTAACGCGACAGGATTCCGATATTTTACCCTTGGGATTACAAACACAGACTTCCCAAAGATGAGGCTCAGGAAGGCTCTCTCCTCAGAGCTTCCTGTGCGCTCAGACATCAAGTTCATGGAGAGCAGCAGCTCCACTACGCTCAGTACTTCGGCCTCTACATGTCCTGTTTCCCAACCAGGTCACCTCACCCCACACCACACCCACACACTCACCACCTGGGACACCCCACCCCACCCCACCCCTGGGGGCTCTGCAGCAGCTTCCCGGTATCTTGGCCAATTATTCCAAGACCTGTACATGTGCTGAGAAAGGACAGGCACAGCCAGGGCCACGCATGTGTGCCCCCCAAGAGCCAGGCCACCAGTGTATGAAAGCTCCTGAGACCACACCACAGAGGTGTCCTCCTTCCCAAGGGAGCAGATATAAGGGAAGATGCACATAAAATAAAGTGCATAACTGTGCTTTTGGCTAGGGCCTTGCTGCACAGTCTGGCTGGCACTGAGCTCCCTGTGGGTTTGAGGCCAGCCTGGGGTACAAAGCAAGCTCAAGCCTGAATTGTACAGGCTAGCTCTGCACTCCCAGATCCTCCTGCCTCAGCCTCTGGAACACTGGGATCACAGCATGAGCCTACACAGCTGCCACGCCTGGCTGGGTTTCATAACTTTCCTCCTCACTTTAAATCTTTTTTTTTTTTTTTTTTTTGGTGGAATCGGGGATTGAACTCAGGCCCTTGTGCTTGCCAGGGAGGCGCTTTTTCCACTGAACCATTCCCCGCTCCTTAAATCTTTTCTGATCTCATTAAAAAACAGCTCCTGTGTCCCTTGGCAGGCCCGGGCCCTGCAGTCTCCTGGCTGTCCTCAAGAGTGGCCGCTTGCTCAGTCAGCACCACAGCTTGTGCGTGTGTGTGGGCCGGAACCCTGCTCCCCCCCACCAGCGGCACTGAGGTTTGGGCACGCAGGAGGCACACAGTGGGGACGGTAACTGTGGTGACCATGGCCTGATTGTGCCCAGGCTCTACCCAGACCCTCCCCACCTGGGCCTCCTCCACTTGGTGCTGCAGGAGCCCAGCCCAGCTCAGCCCTCTGCCCCCTTTCCCACTCCACTGAGGCCCCTGCTGCGAGGCAGGGATACCCGTGGGCCGCAGACCTCAGGGCTGGGAAGCTGGCTCCCAGTTCCCTGAACCCCTCCCACTCAGGGTGAGCACCTCCCAGACTTCCAGGATGTGGGAGCCTGGGGCTCCAGGCCTCCGGCCCCGCCCCACCGGGCAAGCTCACCTCCTGCTCAGCAGGCGTCCCTCAGCCAGCATCAGCTCTCTCCGGGCTTTCCCAGAGCGCAGGTCTGGGCAGCACCGCCCGGCTGGGACTTCCCAGAGAACCCCTGGTGAGGGACTTCACCCGCAGGACTGCACAGGAGAGCCTCGGGCTTCCAGGAGGCTGCTCCTCCCCAGGACGCCAGCTTTCCAGGGCCTGCTCTTGCCGGTTGTGTGATCTCCGTCATCCTGGGCGGGTGCGTCTGGGCTTACATTTGCCTGTCCTCCTGGGCCCTCGGAGCTCACTACCCGCCCTGCAGACCAGCCCAGGCGGCTGTGTTCCCAGCACTGGGAGGGAGGCTGAGGTGTCCTGCCGCGGGTGCCAGCCCCGTACTCAGCTTGTCCTAGTGGACACCTGTAGGCGAACACAGTGGAACTCGGTGCTGGTGGAAGCCGGGGCTGAGCCCGGGCAGCTGTTTTGGCTCTCTAGCCGCATCTCCGCCAGTGTTCTAGACAGTGGCAAAAGAACTGAGCCCAAGGCCTCCCTCGACCTTGGGGGCCTGGAGCCCCAGCTCAGGTGCGCCTCTCCATGAAGCCACCAAACCTGGATCAGTAGAAAAGAATCCAAGCTGGGCAAGCACTCTACTGACAAAGCCTAGGTGAGCTTACTGTTGAATGGAAATACACAGAAGCAGCCTGTAAGCACCACCACATGCCCCTGGCTTGGCCCCGCCCACCACACCAGAGCTGCCAGCCTTGGCCGGTGAAGATGCCCTCCATGGGGTGAGGAGGTGCCGCCTTGCCACGCCCACCCTGCGCTGGGCTGCTTTCTTGCAAAATGTGTCTGAGTCTCAGAATTCCAAGAAAGGCAGTTGAGAAAGTGGTAAAGCAGGAAAAGGGGACGGATGCGGTGGTCCAGACTTGTAATCTCAGCCTGAGGGAGCCTGAGCCAGGAGGGGCACAGCTGGAGTCTCTTCTGGGCAAGTCAGGGATTGATTCTGTTACTGTTTTGGTACTGGGAATCCCCACTGAGCCAAGCCCGCACCATAATTCAGAGATTTAGTGAGTGTCTGTTTCATGAATAAAAATGAGTGGGCAAGAGAGAGCTCAGCAGCATAAGCCCCTGTCTGGCAAGCTCAAGGTCCCAAGTTTGATCCTCGGTACTCCCCCAAATTAAATGAAAAATGAGTGAATAGGATAGGGATACAGCACAGGGTGAGGGGCTTGAGTTCAATCCCTAGAATTGCATAAAAAGGAGAAAAAAATACACAGGACAAAGGAAAATAGCTCTGGAGGAATTTAACAAGTGCAAAAATTTAGCGGAAAGATTTCACACTCACAGGTGGAGCCTGGCCCCAGCATGGTCAGGAGCAGACAAGGAAAGGTTATGTGGGCTCCACGCCCAGAGGGGGTGCAGCTTCCGGGCCAGGTGCTGTGGCTGAGTGCCCCCCCCCCCCGACTGTACCTGCTGTGCAGTGAGGTCTCTGAGCTCCATGGGCCTTAGTAAACAGAAGCGTGTGCTGGTGCAGGCCGCTCAGCGGCACCCATCCCTTAAACAAGACATTTCAGAAATCTATGTAAAAGAGTCTGAAAACTGTCACAAGTATTTTAAGAAAAGAAAATGGACAGGCACTGGTAGGATGTAGTCTACATCATAATGAACCATGCTTTTCTTTTTGGTATTGGGAATCGAACTTCCCACTTGCCAGGCAGGTGCTTAAGCCACTGAGTTATCTCCCCAGCCCACCATGCATTCTTGGTTTTTATTTTAATTTTAATTTTTTTGGTGGAACTGGGGATTGAATGCAGGCTCCCGAGCTTGCCAGGGAAGCACTTATTCCACTAAGCCATCTCCCCCGCCTCTATTTTATTTATTTTTTTTTCATTTATGTATTGGTACAGGGTCTTAGAGGACAGCTTGAACTCACAGTGATCCCCTATTTTCAGCCTCCCCAGTGCTGGGATTACAGTCATGCCCCTCTAAGTCCAGTCAGTGGTGGGCTCAGCATGTCCCAGGAGCAGGGCCAGCAGGGAATGTGGGACTAGGGATTATGTTAGTTTTTGAAACAGGGTCTCCCTGTGCAATTCAGGCTGGCCTTGAGCTTGATTTGTACCCCAGGTTGGCCTCAAACCCACGGGGGTGATCCTCCTGCCTCTGTCTCCAGAGTGCTGGGATTACTGGTGTGAACCATAGGCCTGGCTCTTTTCTATCTGTGGGGGTTGGGGTGCATTCAGGGCTACAGAGCTCCCATAAGGCCCTGGTCCTGTTTCCAGCACTGTGGAAATAGTGCTGTCACCACTATCATTGTTCAGCAGGGGCCTCAGGCCTGATCTCCAGGGTGGGACAGGGGTGGCAGCAGCCACCTGCAAGGTAAGGATGGCGTCTCACCTCGGGCCACACAGGGGCTCTCCCTTCCCTGTGGTAAGGAAGCTGCTCTGTGCAGCTGCTCCAGGGCCACGCCGCAAGCCTTCAGGGTGGGCATGCCTTGCGACATGCGGTGGGGAGTTGGAGCAGTGTGCCTGCCTGAGGTTGGGCAGCTGCAGAGCTCCTCGGTTGGCTGTCACCGTGAGGGCACTGCTCCGGGGAACATCAGCCGGAGCCAGCTGCGGGACGCAGCGTCTACCGCTGCTCACCAGGCTCCCTAAATCCTGGGGAGTTGAGAAGTGCCAGGCTGGTGGGACCAGTGCTGCTTCAGAGCAGCTTCCATTTCTGGGCACCCAGAACCTGAGGTGCAGGCAGCCAGGCCAGGGTCTCGCCTCTGCCTTGTTGGCCCTGCCCTGCACAGAGCCACACAGGAAGGCCTCTATACCCTGTGCCTGGCTGGCATGAGGTGCCCTGGGTTCTATCCCATTGGTGCCATCTTGGCATTGGGACAGTGAGGTGGGAGAAGGGGTTCTCACTCCATCACAGGGCCCTTGGGTCTCAGGCTGCCCCCAACCCTCACAGGAGCAAGGGGAGGCGGCCAGGATGACAGGTGGGTGGACAGGACCCAAGACCTTGGGGCCCCCTTGTGCCTTGTACCTGCACACTGTGAGACATAGAGCTTTAAATCTCTATCCCTGACCAGAAGCCATAGTGTGAAGAAGGGAAAAGTGACCAGGACAACTGTGACTGTGGCACTGGAAAAGGCGGGCGTCCGCCGCAGCTGTGCAGGGACACCTCTGACCTGGTTCTCCCAGACACAGGGTGGTAGCAGCGCCCTGCCTGCCTCGGCCTCTCTGCCTGTGCTGTCCTCACCTGCCCGCTGCAGGTACACTGTTGGCTGAACCTCAGACCTAAAGCCCTGGCTCAGCCGGTGGCACCTCGGCACTTGCCTTCCAGAGCTGTCTCCTGCAACGCCAGGACTTCCTTGGTTGCCCGGATGGACACCAGGGATCGAACCCAGGTCAGCACTGAGCTGCTCTCTGTCTGTCACTCTTAAACAGTCTCCTTCAATGGCCCAGGAAGGCTTCCAACTTGCAGTCCTCCTGCTTTGCCCCGAGTGCTGGCATGGTGGTGTGAACTACCGACATGGCATCGTCCTAGCGTGGGGCTTTGCAGGGGCGGCCTGGTTGGTTCCCAGGTTTTCCTGACTGAAGTTTTTTTTTTTTTTGCGGAACCGGGGATTGAACTCAGGCCCTTGAACTTGCCAAGGAAGCGCTCATTCCACCGAGCCATTTCACCGGGCCCCAGACTGTGAAGTTCTGCTGGCACCTGCTTACTTGCTTCCTGGAGCCCCTGTGGGGGAAGGCTGCATGGCCATGTGCCTGAGCCACAGGAGGCCTCCACAACCTTCAAGCTCTTCTCCCTGGCCACCAGCTCAATCCAAGTCCTGTATCCTCTGGCTGTGCACACAGGAGTGGCCTTCTCAGAGAAGAGCCATGTTTTTTCTTTTTTCTTTTTGCAGAACTGGGGATTGAACTCAGGTCCTCTGTGCTTGCCAGGCAAGCGCTTATTCCACTGAGCCATCTCCCTGTGCCCCATGTAATTTTTTTGTTTTTGTTTTTGTTTTTTTGAGACAGGGTCTCGCTATGCTGTTCAGCTGGCCTTGAGCTCACTTTGTAGGCCAGGTTGGTCTCCAGTTTGCAATAATCCTCCCGCCTCAGCCTCCTGAGTTGCTGGGATTACAGGGGCACACCACCACGCCTAGCAGAAGGGTCATGCTGACTCCCTTTTCCCCTGTGGGCACAGTGTACCCATGCTGGGACGAAGCTGGGCAAGCACTTCGCCTCGGGGCTGTGCCCACCCAAGACCTTACCACAAAGCGTGTTGCGTTGCGTGTGGACTGTGTTCTGAGGCAGGGTCCTGCTGTGTAGCTCAGGCTGGTCTTGATCCTTCTGATAGCCCCTTCATGCCAGGATGAAAGTGCCATCTTGCCACTCCAACAGTACATTCTCAATGTGTCTTGCGCCACACTGAAAGGACCTTCTCGGTGAGCAGCTGATCCACAGGTGGCCTTTTTTCCTCTTTTTTTTTTTTTTTTTTTTTTTGAGACAGGGTCTCACTATGCAGTTCAGGCTGGCCTTAAGCTCACTTTGTAGCTCAGGCTGGTCTCGAACTCACAACAATCCTCCTGCCTCAGCCTCCCGAGTGCTGGGATTACAGGCATGCACCACCATGCCCGGCATAAATTTTATTTTGGTTTTGGGCGGAATTGGGGATTGAACTCAGGTCCTTGCGCTTGCCAGAGAAGCACTTATCCCACTAAGCCATCTCCCCGGCCCCTCTCTCTCTCTTTTTTTTTTTTGGTGGAACCAGGAATTGAACTCAGGCCCTTATGCTTGCCAGGGAAGCGCTTACTCCACTGAGCCATCTCCCTGGCCCTGTGTCCGTTTTTTTGAGATAGGGGTTCACTATGGAGTTGAGGCCAGCCTTGAACTCACACTGTAGCCCAGACTGACCTCCTACCTGCAGGGACTCTCCTGCTTTGGCCTCCAAAGTGCATGTCCCTGGCTAATTTCCTGTTGTTGTTTTTTTTTTTTGGCAGAACCAGGGATTGACCTCAGGCCTTTGCGCTTGCCAGGGAAGCACTTATTCTGCTGAGCCATCTCCCTGGCTCCTAATTTCCTTTTTAAAAACACTCAACATGGGGCTGGGGAGATGGCTCAGAGGAATAAGCACTTCCCTGCCAAATGCAAGGGCCTGAGTTCAATCCCCAGCTACACACACACACACACACACACACACACGCGCGCGCATGCAGTACAGGCCTTGCCTGCTGGATCCTATGATCCTTGTCCTATGCAGCAACCTACATGCAGGAGGCAGCATGGCGGTGTGTGTGGCAGGCATGCATGGGGATGCGTGCAGCTGTTCTCTGGGAGACCACAGAAAGCACCACCTGTGGAGCCCAGGGCCGTGGCAGACCCTCTGAGCGTGACGATGCCGCCCAAGCGGCCAGCACTGTCTGAGCTGCGAGGGGCCGGCTTGCGCTGTGGCCCACCCCAAGGGACACAGACGCCTATGCTGAGGTCTAGCTCAATCCCTGTGATCCCACAGAGGGTGGTGCTGGGATGTGATGGGAAGAGGCTGGGGAGATGGCTCAGTGGAACAAGTGCTTCCCTGGCAAGCACAAGGGCCTGAGTTCAATTTCCGGTTCTGCAAAAAGACAAAAAGGATGGGATGGGAAGCGGGCCCGGGCTCGGGGTACCTTGGCCCCCACCACTGTAGGGGACACCTGTGCTGCCTTTAGTTTAGGGTTTTTCCTTATTTCTTTGAGACAATGGTCTCACCATGTGGCCCAGGCTGGCCTTGACCTCAGTGCCCCTCCCCCTCCAGCTCCTGACTGCTGGGACTGTGCCTTGCTAAGCACTCTGATTGGTCATCGGTTAAAAGTAGTGACAAAACCCAGCAGGCCCCAAAGAATCCAGGTGCCCACCCGACCCCAAATACCCCATTAGGGCCACAGACATGCAGAGCTCTGTGGGCTGAGCTCCGCCTGTCATCTGGGCTGCCGAGCCGGTCCCCACTGTGACCCCGCCTTCCTCACAATGCGGCATCTGACCTGCTGGCACAGCTGTCATCTGTGAAGGCCAAGGCCCTGCTTCTGGGACTGTCTTCTTACTCTTCTCTCCTTGCTGGGACAGATGCCTGACACCCAAAATGAAGGAAGGAAAGGTTTATTTAGCTTACAGTTAATGGAGGTTTTGGCCCCAAGGCAGGGCGGCACAGGCAGAGCAACTGTTCTCAGCAAAAAGCATGGTGCAAAGGGAGGGGCAAGAGCCCAGGCAGCCAGCTGGCCTCTCTCCCCTCCTCACAGTGCACTGCAAATTGCCTGCCCCAGGGAGAGTGCAGGACCCACATCCAATCAGCCACAGGACTCCAGAAGCTGCCTGATTGCAGCCTTTTATTTAGGGGAGGGAGTAACAGGAATTGAACTCAGGACTGCACTTGCCAAGCTAGATCACTGGCCCTGCCCTGTTCCTTTTTAAAAACTTTATTTTGGGGCAGGGTCTCATTAAGTTGCCCACACTGGGCTTGAACTCGTGATTCTCCTTCCTCAGCCTCCGAGTGCGAGGGTCTCAGATCCCTCCAGGACCCGACACAGGTCATACCTCAGGACACAGGTCCTCACTTTCTCTGGGTTCAGTAGCTTTAGGCCACAGGACCCAGGACACCTGCCTTCCTGCAGTTCCACAGCCCCCCCAAAAGCAGACAGGTGCAGTAGATCGAGGAGCAGAACATCTTACAAATGTGGTCCAGCTGCAACCACCCACTAAGGCCACCAGGTGGCACCGTTCCACCCAATGGGGCCCCAGAACTAGGAGCACCAGCAGTGCAGAGCTGGCTTGGATTCTGCTTGGGTACCAAGCTGTCCTGGAGCAGTACCACTGGCCCCGCTCCCCCCAGCACCTGTGCAGTCCTCCAGTCCACCCAGAGCCTTGGCCACTGAGCGACCTGCAGGACAGGAAGTGGGCAGACACAGCATGCATCAGACAGGAAACTGTGCCAAGGAAGATGTGGGTAGTGATGGGACAGGCAGGAGGGCTGGCAGCGAGGGACAAAGGTACTGGACAGTGGCTGGTGGCCATGGCCCAGGAGAGCAGGCCAGGCTGCAGACGGGTCGCCCTGTGCCCTAGAGTCCAGCACCTGCAGAGGCGTGGTCGCCTCAGAGACAGCCAGTCCCAGGCTCAGGGCTGGGCACGTCACCTTATTGGGCAGAATGCTCTGCAGATGTAACTGGAGGCCCCAAGGGCTGTGTTACCATCCCAGGCTGTCTAGGTGAGTCCCAGTTCCAGTGACAAAAGCTGGGGAGATGGCTCAGTGGAATTAGTGCTTCCCTGGCAAGCGTAAGGGCCTGAGTTCAATCCCCAGCTCCACAAAAAAAAAAACAAAAAGTGGAAGAACCAGTTCCAGTGACAACTGTCCTGAGAAGAGGTGGCATGTGGACAGGCATAAGCTGGAGCAGGCAGCGGGCAGCCTTTGGAGCAGCAGAGGCAGTGCTGCCGCTCCAGGCCAGCCAGCTTGTGACGACCTACATTGGCAGCCACAGGAAGCTCTCAGCACACCGTGTTACTTCTCTGAGGACCAATCTTCCCAGCTATGTATGGAGGCCCTCACCTGTAAATTCAGCAACCAGGGAGGCTGAGACAGGAGAACGACAAGTTTGAGCCCAACCTGGGCAATTTATTGAGACTTCGTCTCACACACAAGGGGGTGGTGGTGAGGGCTGCAGACACAGCTCGGTGCGAAGGGCTGGGTGCATGCCCTCCTACTTCTGGGATCTGCCTCTGCGCCGTGTCTAATTCTGTATCCTGTGTTCTTGGCTGCCACCTGGTGCTGGGTCCAGTACTCAAGCAGAGCCCCCTGCAGTGCACGGCTGCTGTCCCCACCCTGCCAGTCAATAGGCCAGGGCTGGCACCCCCAGCACTAGACTCAGCCATGGCTCCCACCTGACTGCAGAGCCTGTGTGCGCAGGCCCTCTGCCAGGCAGGCCTTGTGGGCTGTGCAGACACCGGGCAGCCCACTCTCAGCCCACCTCTGAGTGGCAGGAACAAAGTGGGAAAAGGTAGAACACTGGGAGACTGTGTCCTTGGGGGGCTCCCCCACCCCCTCATCTGTAGCTTCCTCATTCTCAGCCTGCAAAGCACTCAAGAGGCAAAGCTGGGAATGGAGCCCAGGTGGTAGGCTAGTGACACACTCCCTTCTGCTGGGCAGCGGAGTCAGAGTCTGGCCCAGCTTGGTTTCACTGCCTTCCCTTAGGCCTTTAACTCACAATGCTGAGTTTTCTCCAAAGCCTGGAGGCACCGAGTTAGGGCCCCATGCACCGCCCAGACACACACTGTCTGTCCACAGCATGGCAGCAGGCGGCCCCGTGCAGGAAGTGCAGGGAAGCACTGGGAACGCGTGCTACCTGACAGGCAGCTCTGAGCATGAGTGGGACAGACGCAGAGCAAGGCAGGCAGCGTCCCTCTGGGACAAGCACCCCGCACTGGGCCCAGCCCCCTGGGCACCCGCAGGTGCAGCTGTCCTCCCTGCCCAGTGCGGGGCTGGCCACCTTGCAAAAGCCTGGTTTTCCTGCAGCAGAATGTAACTGGCAAGTGACCTGGGGCAGGACTCCAGGAGAAACAGTAATGCAAATACTCAGCCATTTGAACAAACAAGTTTAAGTCAGAAGACAGGGCATAAAGGAATGCAGGTGCAACTGCCCAGTGCTCGAGGACTCAGAAACTCCTCTGCCATAATACAGATGCCAAAATATGCAAATCAACTAGTAAGTGAAAAGATACAGAACATTCAACATAAACAAGATAAAATAAAAATAAAACCAGATAACACTATTTATTTCTGTATATCAAGACTATAAATAGCATTTAAACACTTAATTTATTTTCAAGTTAAGAAATTATACATTTGTTTTAATGGTCATTGTCTTAAAAGCGCCATCAATTTCTGCACACTGAGAAGTATATTGCTGGTTCTGGTGAAGCCTACAGCAGCCCCAGGACCTGCCCTGTGACGCCAGGTGTGCAGAGGCAGGGCCGGGTCCTCCAGTGTTCACTCGTGTGATGTGCACTGCACGCTCCAGCCAGCCGCACTCCTGCCTGCTGGCTGCTGGCGGAAGCTCAAGTCGCCCTGCGTCAAGTTGGGTCTCAATAAAGTGCCTACGTGACAGTCACCCAACATCCCCACCCGAGGGTGCCAGGGACAATGTCCTTGAATCCAAGCAGCGGCTTGGGGCAGAGGGGGCCGAGGGCCCGAGTGTTAGCCCAGGATGCGGCGGTGTGGCCCTCGGGAAGGGTGTGCGGTCATGGACAGATGCAGCCCGCCACTTTGGTTCAAATGACTTTAATAGAAGCTGCAGCAACTACTCTCCCCAGCTGCCATTCACTGCAGGTGACACGCACGTATGGGGCAGGGACCCCTCTGCCTCCCAGAAGCTCTCCAGGAAGAGACAAATGAGCGAGCGAGCGAGAGGCGCCCACTGCACCCCACACAGCAACCTCCACGCCGTCACAACACAGGCTAACATGACGGACACAAGCATGCGAGTCCCGCCCAGGGAAATGGCTCCAAAAGCACAGAGTGACACCACTGTCACCTGCTCTCTAAACCCAGCTGTTCTGGGCACAGGCAGCAGGCAAAAGCCTCCAGCTCTACCCACCAGGCCTGTAAGCCACCAAGCGCAGAGCAGTGGCACTGGCCTGCAGGCTGTGGTGAGGGCTGCGTGGCTGCAGTCAGGACCGCTCCGATCAGCAGGGCCACAGCTTCATCTTTGGTTAATCTCATGGAGTCGCCACTGGTCTCAAACTGTGCTCATCTTGGCAAATTACTAATTGGCCACATGGCACATAACAATAGTTACTTAAGTTATCTGAAAAGCAGTGTTCATCTAAATATGTGACCATGTGGAATAAAAATCACCTAAAAAATGATGGAGGCAGGAGGCCAGCAGAAGGTGGGCCCCTGGGGAGCTGAAGGCGCAGCGGAGCATGTGGCAGTCTGGCCGGTCCAGGGCGCGGGCACTCCAGCTCAGCTCAGCTCGAAGCCCGCCGCACACTCGATGGCGTACAGCAGCTTGCTGCGCAGGAGCGCCTCGTCGTAGAACTCTGGCAGCTTCAGCAGGTTCATGCAGGTGCTGGCTGTGGGCAGCCGCTCCAGGTCGGAGCCCCCGTTGTGAATGCAGAACGCGGGGTACAGCTCCTAGAAAACAGGGAGTGCGAGACGCTGGTATGATGGGGCATGCAGGGTGTGTGGTGCCCCTGCCCTCAGCACAGGGGGCAGCTGTGGGAGGCGCTTGGCTTGGGGCAAATAGTGCCACCCCACCATGGGAGGCAATGTTTGGCTGACCAGGCTCTGAGATTTCTGTGTTCCATTTGGAGACAGGCCTCGCTCCACGATCTAGGCTGACGACTCATCCCGCCTCTCCCTCTTGAGCACTGGGGTCACAGGCATGCACTAATAGTTTCTGGACTTTTTTTGGGATCAAACTCAGAACCCTGTGCTTGCCAGGAAGGTGCTTATGCCAATGGTCCATCTCCTGGCCCTTCCTTCCTGGACTCCTAAAGATGGTTTTTAGAACATGCCAGGGGAAAGAGCTGACCTTGGTGTTTGCTTCTGTCAAAATGGGGGTGAGGTTGCAGGGCGCAGCACAATCAGTGTGGTGCAGTGCCACGATGGACAATCGAGTGCAATGGGAGAGAGGGGCGCCCTCTCGACAGCGAAAGCAGGAGACGAGGAATGTAACGTACTGGTGGCTCAGTCACAGGGCTACACTCCAGGGCTTAGGGCTGTAGGGAAACCCTAAGTGGTTTTCAGAAATGTCACAGTAAATTATCAGTCTTGTTCTAAGGCCATTACAGAATTTTGGGTAATTATTCTAAAACTACCGTTTAAAGACCCAGCTTAACATAGGGCTCTCCTGCTAACCTGCCACTGGGCCAACCCCTTGAGGTAATAGGCACCAGGAGACCCTCTGGAGAGAAGACCAAACACAAAATCAAAGCAAGAGGGCTGGGGAGGTAACTCAGTGGGGCATAAGTTCATTCCCCAGTACCAAAACAACAAAACACAAGGGCCAGCCAAATAGCTCAGTGGATTAAGCACCTGCAAGCAGGTGCAGGGCCGGGAGCTAGAATCCTGGGCCTGCTGTGCTGGTGCCAGCCCCACCCTGGGGCATGCTGAGATGGCAACTGAGACTGGGCATGGCGGTGCACGCCTATGGTCCCAGTTCTTGGGAGGATCACCGTGAGTCCAGTCTGGTAGCGAGACCCTGAACACCCGGTAGACCCTTCTCTAAAATACAAAAAGCTAAGATTAAAATAAACCATCTGTGAGCCGAGGCCAGCTGCTCTGGAGGGCTGGGAACAGGACCTCAGGCCTGCACCAGAGCCACCTGGGAGCCCAACCTGGAGGGGACATTGGCGTCAGACCTAAGCCGGGGGTTCAGTGGCCAGCGACAGGAATGGACCCTCCGACCCCTGCTGCAACACAGTGACCCACCCCGCGCTGGAGACTGGCAAGGGAGTGCAAGACCAAGTCTATCACCCTGGGATCTGTCTGTTACCCCATCTCTCTATTTATTCTATCTGTTCTAGACAAATGAACTGGAAGGTACACCTGCTGTTCCACAGCAGGCCAACGGGCAAAGCTGGCAGGGGCCACGTGCACTCTCCAGCAGCAGCACAAGGGCAGGGGCAGCTGAGCATCTCAGACCATTGTGGGCTGGGCTTCCCTGCGGGTCCTGGGACGGCTGGGACAGGATGTGATCTCGGCAGGGCTGGTGCCAATACAAAACACAAGTCTGAGTGAACTGCTACCAGATTCTGAGAAAAGCAATCTGGCACCCCTGTAATAAAATGACAAGGCAAAGCAGAGGGCTGGGATCAGAAGATGGGGAGAGACTGCAGAGTGGCACTGACCACGCCAGAGCTGATGGGCCTTTTCTATGCCACTGCGAGAAACAGTGGAGGAGGAGGGCAGGTGAATGGTGGGGAAAGAGGCCCATGAAAGGGGCTCCCCAGCACTGCTCCTCTTGAGGTTCAGGTGCGGTGTAATGAGCCATCATCTCCATTTTGCAGATTTCCAGTTCCCTGCCAGGAGCAACTGGCCGTCCTGGTGGCTTAGACACTCTCATACAGAAACCTAACCCAGAGACTAGGAAGCGCACTTCCAGCCCGTGCTCAGCCGGCACTTCTGGCTGGAGTGGCCGATGTGCCTTGGCACATCTGTTCTATGACGTGCAGCGGCACGACTTATGGACGGGCACTCAGGTGCTGCCTCAGCATCCTGCAGGGATGCAGTGAGCCGTCTAGGGCACCGGCAGGCCCACTCCAGCGCAGACCGCTTGCTGGCTAAGGACGTGCATGCCAATGCGGACTATGGCACAGCCGGCGGTCTGCCTGGTCACTGACCGCTGGCACCTGCACCTTCTTCCTACAGGTGAGCATCAGGAGAGCAGGCAGGCTGTGCGAGCTGCAGGACAGGCACCTCCTGTGCTCTCACCTCGTGTGCAACCTGCCCAGCACCTGCCCTTTCCTGGCACCCCGTGGCCGCCCTTACTGCATTCACCTGCAGAACAAGCTGGCACCCCCGCACAGCAGGAGGCTGGGTCAGGAGGACTGCCAGGGCGAGCCTAACCTGGGCAGCTCAGCGATTCATCAAGAACTCCTCTTAAAATACAAAATAAAGGACGGGGGATGTAGCTCCCTGGGAAGGCCCTGGGCCAAAGCCTATTACAACAAAATGAAAATGATAAAACCATAGCAATTACAATAGGAGAGACTTGACTGACAAATATGAGGTCCTGAGTCCAGTTCCCAATACTGCCCCCAAACCTAAATCAATAGGAGGGACTATAGATATTTCTTTTCCTACACTGAGCTATATTTTCTATGACAAAAACATCAACTTTGTTATTTACATTAAACACTTAGCAACCTCACAGTGGTTGCCTTCCATTTAGGGTATTTTAGCAACAGGGAACAGGGTGAGGCTCCCAGAGGGGAACCTCGGCACAAGGCTGGTCACAGCCTGTGGCCAGCATGGGGCACCCTGCGGCCAGATGGTGCTCCAGCAGGTTTCAGATCATCCCCGGCCGGAATTTGTCCTGCGAAGTACAGGGAGACCAAAGCTGGGCAGTGCAGGCCCCTCTATGCCGCCCGCACAGCCAAAGGTCTTGGCACCCTGTCGGCCTCTTACGGTCACAGAGTAAGAAATCCACGTGGCAAGGCAGGGACGTAGCTCAACAGCACAGCACCTGCCTGGCAGGCAAGGTTCTGAGTTCAATTCCCGGAGCCAAAAAACCAGAAACGTGGCATGTAACGTACAATAAAGTACCTTTTTCTCATTGTGGTTTCTATGGTACTTTGTCATAACATATTAGAACACAGACTAAAGGGGGCATAGGGGATATAGCTCCATGGCATAAGCACCTGCCTGCCAAGTGTGCAAGGTCCTGAGTTTGATCCCTGGTCACGCAAAAAAGCATACACCAAAGAGAACCAGAAATCACAAGCACTGATTTATTCCACACGGGCTAGCAGTTTCCTCCAGTGCTGAGGGAAAGCAAGGAGACAGAGCTGCCGCATGTGTGAGGGCAACAGCCTGGCAGCGGGCTGGAGCTTCCAGTGGGGGCGCCAGCACACAGAATCCCGCGCACATCGCTGGGAAACGCCCTCCTCCCTCTTCACGTTGCTGATACAAAATGCCTGATGCCCAGAGTTAGGGGAGGGGAGGTCTATCTTGTAGAGATCTCGGGTCATCGGCATCAGCCCCAAGGCAGGGCGGCCTGGCACAGGGCCATCAAAGACCAGCAGCTCACGGAAGGCAGACGGCAGCAAGGCCAGCAAGGAACAAAGCAAGCTTTACCGTCCTTCACATCGTGTGTAGGCTCTGGAGCTTAGGTAATGCTGGAGTAGTCTGCAGATTTATTTTTTTAAATCTCTCTCTCCCGCCCCCCTCGCTCCCTCTCTCTATCTGGTACAGGTGCTCACTAGCAGCTGACTCCTCCTGTCCTCTGATCCTCCTGTCTCAGCCTCCCTGGTACATGTGCCACCACGCCTGTTTTTTTTTTTTTTTCTAAATGTCTTTCTGAGACAGGGTCTCACTATGCAGTTCAGGCTGGCCTTAAGCTCACTTCGTAGCTCAGGCTGGTCTCAAACTCACAACAATCCCCCCACACCTGGTTTTGGGGCCACCACAGCATGTAGGATTGCAGATTAAACCCAGGTCCTTGCACTTTCCAGGTAAGCACTTAGCCCAGTCAGTACATTTTTGATTGACTGATTTTGGTGGAACCAGGGATCGAACTCAGGCCCTTGTGCTTGCCAGGGAAGCACTTATTCCACTGAGCCGTCTCCCTGGATCCTATTTTTTTTTAAATGTACTTAGTACAGCGACTACAGTCTTGCTACATGGATCGCACTTGTCGTGATTCTCCCGTTTGCAGCCTCCCAAGGCTGGGACTACAGGCCTGCACCACCATGCCCGCCTGGCGCAGGCTGGAGATGACCCCCCAGCCCTGCATCCGCCTAGGCAGGCGCTCAGCCCACTGAGCTGTCTGGCTGGCCCTCTCAATGTCTCCTTTAGAGCACTACCATCCAGAACTTGGAGTCTCAGGGGTGAAAACATGGAGCCTCTTCCTCACAGTCTGATGCCAGGTACCATCCCAGGCACAATTAAAGACAGTATAATAGGAATTTGCATTAATTGTGAGAGAAATTAGCAATTTGTTACGTGGCCTGACGATAACAATTTTCCACAGTGCTTTTCTGGTCTTTTGCCTGTAACAACCACATTTACTAAACACTAAATTAAAGTTGGACTGGCTTTAGCAGATGCCACCCTTCCTCAACAGTCTGGCACCAGAGTCCAGCCTGCCTGCTGGGCCGATTGCACGCAGGACCCTCCAGGCCCTTCCGTAGCATGGCCCCTGGCACCACCTGAGTAGGCTTTCCCAATCTGAAATCTAACAAACTGCTGCAGAACCAGTCAGATCACCTCATGCTGCATCAGCTCACTGAAACAAGTCCAATCTACTTCTTAGCTTCCAAAAAGTCATCTTCAAGGCATGCCAAGTCTGTGAGGGCTAGTCAGGGTGCCTGGACACAGTCCCACATGCTGTGCTCAGCACGAGTGCCACGGCAGCGTAATGGAGGTATCATCTGCCTACCGCGACTCACGGGTTCAGGCCACCACTTACACCCGGCTCCGGGGTTCACTGGGCAGCCCCTGCGCATTCTGGCGTGGGCTTCTGCAGCGCGCAGTCTAGTACCACACTCAGGTCGCGCCCATGCAGCAGCAGCCTGCGCTTGGCACTGTGTGACGCCTGTGATCAGCTGGCGATGGGCGATGGTCTCGAGGATGCTGTGCACAGCAAGCAGGCTCCTCTGCTGTGGGCATTGGAGTCAAGCCGCTCTGAGACCCCGAGCGCTTTGCCCGTGCCGTGCAGTGCAGCTCTGGCTGGGCCCAGAGCAGCAAGGTCGGCCTGTCCGGGACCGGAGCCAGCTGAGCCAGCTCAGCACACCTCTGAACACCTGCAGCACAAGTGAGGAGGCCCTGCAGGAAACCCCGCCCAGGGGCTTCCTCCAGCAGCTGAGGGGCTGGAAAATGTCCCCACTTCTCTGTTTCTTTTTTGTGGCACTGGGATCGAATGCTGGGCCTGACACATGCACCAAGGCCAAGCATGCTCTCCCCCTCAGAAGCTCAAGGAACACTGCAGCTGCTGGTCCACAGGACCACATACGAACTGTGGACCCGAGTCCACAGAGACCAGAGTCCACAGACAGTTGAACAGACTGAGATCATTTCATTGTGGTTTTTAAGACATTTCCTATTTTTTTCTCCCTGACACAGGGCCCTGCTATGTAGTTCCAGCTGGCCTTGAGCCCAGGGTGGCCTCAGCCTTCTGAGTGCTGGGATTGGAGGCGTCCACCACCACGTCTAGCAAGACCGCTTCTAGTTTTGATAACTATGTGCTGAACTACTTCAGAAATAAAAAAACCCAGCATCTTGTTGTTTTTTATCCCAGGACTGGGCACCGAACTCAGGGCCTCTTGCTTTCTGGACCGGTGCTTCTGCTGCTGAGCCATCTCCCTGGCCCTAAATGTGTACCACTATGAATGTGGAGAGTGGTAGACCAAGTACACTTTGCCAGAAGTCAACACTGGTCACAGCACATGCAAAAGCTCTCCACCCAATTCTTGCAAGTTTTTGGCATGTTTAAGGGAACTTCCAAGCAGAAAGAGTTGATCTCACTTGGAAATGTACAGCTCGGCTGGAAGTGAGAGCACCTGTGAGGACCACAAGCACAGGCAACATGCACGCGACATGGGCTGCTGCCCCTGTGTGGCCTGTGGCAGAACCCGCCCCCACCCCCGCCCCCGACCTGCGGCTTGTCAGTCGCCCAGCTAACAATTCTGCTTCCAGTTCCTGCTAGCTTTTGTTTCTTGGTGATGCAGTGTGAGGACCCACCCTGACCGACAGGCCATGCAGCCTCCAGACTTCCGGCTTGCCTATCCACAGAAGCTCTAGGCTCCAGACAGCAGGGCCTGCTATTCTGGAAGCGATCCCAGTTGGTGCCTGGGGGTGTCCATAAATCTGGCTCCGAATCCTCCTGGGTGTTGCTTGGCATTGGTTTTTATGTGATGCTGCCGCCTAGGCTGGCCTGGCATTGGAGGTGATCCTCCTGCTTCAGCGGCCCACAAGCTGGGGTTATAAATGTGTGCCACTGCGCCTAGTTAAGGATGAATACTGATTTAATTTTCCTTTATTTTATTTTTTGATAGTGGGAACTGAACTCATAACCTTGTGCTTGACAGGTATCCCCCACCCAGTACTTCTTGATTTACAACAAATACAGAAAATATTAAATGTCCCTTAAGAATAAGCCAAGATATATGAACCCAACATTAATTTTCATAAGAAAATAAAGCTAGGCGTCACAAGTGACAGAACCAAAATTAACTCCTGCTCAGGCAGACTCCACAGACATGGGGAAGGAGGGGGTCAGGGTGGGAGGGGACAGGGAACGACGGCGCCGTGCTGCACGCACGCTAATGAATGGCTTCTGCTCACACGCAAGGTTGGAGCACAGACAGCGGC
This sequence comes from Ctenomys sociabilis, assembly GCA_004027165.1. Classification (NCBI taxonomy): domain Eukaryota; kingdom Metazoa; phylum Chordata; class Mammalia; order Rodentia; family Ctenomyidae; genus Ctenomys; species Ctenomys sociabilis. The sequence continues at coordinate 21,250 of PVKA01019823.1, forward strand.
TCCAGGATACGCAGTGGGCTCAGAACACACAGGGTTGCCCTCCTGACCACCGCTCCTTCCACGCACCCCAGCAGCCACGCACCAACAGTCAAGGCGTGAGGACAGGGAGAGCCAGGTGCCAGGCCACCCATCCCACCCCCAGGAAAACCACACCAAGAAGCGCCAGTCCTGACAGGACTTGTGTCTTTGTTTAAAGCAGATGGCATGAAATCATGTACCTTAAAACCCAAGAGCGGGGGCCGGGAGCAACTTGTTACAAACTTCAGCAATTTGCGCTTCTCTTCATCAGTGAAACCTTCTACAACTTTCCAAAAGATTTTAATGACAGGATGATCAGCAGAATATCCTCCTGCGACACAATAAACATACATTTGTTACAAAAAGAAACACACAAAGCAGGATTCCCTTACGAAGCCCAAGGCAAGGACTGGTTTGCCTGTGCCTGTGGTGGTGAGGCAGGGACCAGTGCATGGGTCAGCTCTCCAGGACGCCTGACCCATCCCTTGATAGGTGACAGACCAGAGTTGGGATGCTGGGCTCACAGGGCCATCACCGGAAAAGAAGGTGCTGCAAGGTGCCTGGTTTTAAGAACTATGTTAGTGAGCTGGGGAGACAGCTCAGCGGCGTTAGCAGCTGCCTGGCAAGCACAAAGTCCTGAACTCAATCCCCAGTGCGCGTGCACACACACACACACACACACACACACGAATTATGTTGGAAGTCAGGACCACTGTTGAGCATGCCCTCAACAAACAGCTTGATCTGTGGCCAAGACATCTAAGAAACAGACCTGGAGTCTCTATGTCCTAGTACAGCTACGTACTTGCTCACTGCGATCTTGGAGTCTATGCTAATTTAATCACCTCTATGATAATAAGGCCAATGACCAGCCCCACAAGTGATCAGAACACTGTTTGGAAATGTAGTATCTGCTACTTACAGCTTTTAATCTCCTAAAGTGCTTCCTAAAACTAAAATAATTGCTATATATGGTTCCCCCATTGTTAATACACTACAGAAATAACAGCAATAAAACATCCTAAGTGCATTAATAGGCACCAAAATGAATGACGATATTTTAGTCCTATTTACTGGAACAGCTAAGAATATTAAAGGTATAAGCTTTCAGTGCACCCAGGATAATGCAAACACCGTGACAATTTCTTGGCAAGGGCAAGGTAAGACTGATTTCATTTTCTCAAACTTAGGACTATCAAGTAGGGACAATGTGACCTTAGGTGTTACTTGCCTTCACATAAGAATTAGTTTGGGGACTGGGAGATGGCTCAGTAGAAAAAGTGCTTCCCTGACCAAGCGCAAGGGCTTGAGTTTTTGGAGATTCCACAAAAAAAAAAAAAAAAAAAAAAAAAAATTATAGTTTATAGCAATGCAGATTAACTACTGTTACACATAACTGTATACACATAGACACAAAAGTGATTTTATTTATTTACTTATTTATGTGGAACCAGAGATTGAACTCAGGCCCTTGTGCTTGCCAGGGAAGCACTTACTCCACTGAGCCATCTCCCTGGCCCTACAAAAGTGATTTTTTTCACCAGAGCTGGTGGGTCCAGACCATGGGGCAGCCATGGGCTTCTGGGAACAGAGGGGACACCCGCGCGGCTCCCTCTTGTGTTCATGACGCTGTGGGCTGCCATGGTGGTTCTGGAGCTGGTTTATGTGCTGGTGCTGGGTCCCGGGCTGCCCCCACTGGAACCCCTAGCCCGGGCCTTGCAGCTAGTGCTGGCCGCCTTCCAGCTGCTTAATCTCCTGGGCAACATGGGCCTGTTCCTGTGCTTGGACCCCAGCATCTGGGATGTGGTGCTAGCCAGCTGCGGCTTGGGCCAGGGCTGGGCGTGAGGCAGGGGTCCACAGGCAGAAAGGGGAGTCGGGGGGGGGAGGGGGCATCAGACCCGAACCAGATTATGTTTCTGATGGGTTAGATTCAGTTTGGGTTGGAGGAGCAAATATGAGCATTGTCTTTTGACTCAAATATTTATTGAGCACCTCCTATGTGCAGGATGCTGTTTTGAGGATTGGGGATACAATAAAACAGATTTTCCACCATTTGGGGTAGATCTCTGTGGGGGAATATGCTAAACTATATAGGTCTAATCAATATACAAATTATATAAAATGTCAGTTGTGGTGGCTTGGGAGCAAAATAAAACCGGACTATCAAGTCAATTTAGTGAGACCATTTCTAAGAAAAAAAAAAAAAAAGTGATTTTTTTTCACAAATTAAGACTTTTACAGCCATTCACAGAGCCCAGGTTTTAGACGTTCCTCAGATCCCACAGGCACCACTGATTTTTCTCTGCAAACCGCTTTCAAGATGTTTCACATGCAAAGCGTTCTGCCATAGGACCCTGAACATTTTCCTTTTCCTGCAGTTCAGTCCTGAACATAAACCCAGCCCTCCATCAGAGTGTGTACACAGGTTGGGGGACCTGTCTTCGCTCACGCTTCTCGCTTCTGGCAGGCAATCCACCTGCTCTTCTCGCAGGAGCAGGCTCTGCTCTCTTCCAGCCCCGAGGGTCTGCACACTACTGGGAGCACCTGGAGTGTGACTCCCACAACAGGTTCATCCCATACCTGTCCTTTCGGGTCTGCCCTGTTTTGCTCAGCGCTGTTTTCCAGCCATCCACAGCACCAGAACTTCCTCCTTTCTAAGCCTGCACAGTCCTAACATCTATTTATCCACTGGATCTTCTGGCTCCTATGAGCAATGCTGACACAAACAAGGTGTGCCTGCTTTCAATTCCTTTAGGGTTACGCACAGGGACAGAGCTGGCAGATTACAGAAGTCTGTTTGGGTTTTTTCTTCTCCCTTTTTCCTTTTCTCAAGGCACAATCTTTAGTTTGGGTTGGTCTCAGTCACTAGGTAGCGCAGGATGGCCTGAACCTCATGGCAATTCTTCTGCCACAGCCTAAGTACTGGGATTTCCCCTCTTTTATGAGGATGTGTGGGGGTACTAGGAATAGAACACAGGGCCTTTGCAATCAGTTACATCAAGCCCTTTTGTTGCGATGGGGTTTAAGTTGCTCTGCTGCCCAGGCTGGGCTCAAACCTGTGATTTTCCTGCCTCAGACTACCAGAGTGCTAGGGTTACAGATGTGTATGCCACACCTGTCCTTTGCCTTTCTTTCTGCATGGTGCCAGGGACCGAGTCCAGGGCCTGCACACAAGGGAAGTGCTCTGGCACTGAGCTCTACCCAAGACTAGGTTTAGTTTGCAGATGACCCAAGCTGCTTTCCACAGCAGCCGTACTACCTTATAATCAATCCACAGCCCTGACAGAGGGCCCATCATTTTCCACCTCCTCCTGCACAATCACTTCCTGCTTAGTAGAGCTCACTGCAGTTCTGATGTGCTGTTGTCCCACTGAACGGCAGTGCTGAGCGTCCTTACCGAGCCTGTCTCTGGAGGCCTGTCCATTCGAGCCACTCCCATCCACACCCCACTTAGAGGAGACAGGGTTTCGGGATCTAATCTAGTCTACTCTTTTGCTCAACGTAGTCTGGGCACCAGCTCCTTCCTGCGCATGTTCTGCCAAAGTATCCTCTCTCTATAGGCTACTCTTTACTGTTTTTAAGTTTAATGAAGTCACTTTTTCTTTTATCACACATGCTTTTGGTGTCATTTGTAAGAATTCATTGTCAAATCCAAGTCATTAAGATTTTTCTCCTATGCAAATGCAAATCATGGTTTCAGTTACCTTTGTCTGTGGTAAGAGATGGGAACAGCTCCACTCCGCACAAAAAAATGCTCTACATATTTATTTATTTATTTGTCTTTTTGAGACAAGGTCTCACTATACAGTTCACGCTGGCCTCGAACTCATAACAATCCTCCTGCCTCAGCCTGCCGAGTGCTGGGATTACAGGCCTGCGCCTCCACGCACGGCGCTTCTACATTCAATTTAACAGGGAGCTTTTGAGGCACCCCACTTCGTGTTGGTACCAGTCCACAGTGCTGCACCTCTTCCTCCACGGATCTGCTAACTCAAGGGCTTCCAGATCCCTTGTGGTATGCCTGGGCACACAACTAGACTGTACTGCCATACACTCCTGGTGCGAAACGCCTCTTCATGGGCTTCCAACTTCCTGTCCATTTATACATCTTCCATCTTTTTTTTTTTGTGGAACCAGGGATTGAACTCAGGCCCTTGCGCTTGCCAGGGAAGCGCTTATTCCACTGAGCCATCTCCCCAGCCCCTTACATCTTCCATCTTAATATTTTTTACCTCAAATACAATTCTACTGCCAAGGCACATAACTTAAAATCATTTTTTGCCAATCTGTGGCTTGCATCTTCTTAGTGGCATCATTTCAAACACAAAGATTTTAATTCTAAGGAGGTCAAAAAAATACCTGATGAAGACTCTGTCCTCTTTGGAAATTTTGTCTCTAGCTTTTTTGGGATTTGGTGTGAAATACGGGATGTTGTCCTAGCAGCCACTGAATATCACAAGACCTCTGCTAAAAAGCCAGCTGGTCATAAATACACAGTAAGTCCAATTCTGTCTCATTGATCGCATGCTGTCCCTCTGCCAATACCACAGTCTTGATTACTATGGCTTTACAGTTTTAAATCAGAAAGTCAAGTTTGTTCTACAAAACTGGCCTGGCTTTTTTTGGTGGAACCAGGAATTGAGCTCAGGCCCTTGCGCTTGATTTCCCCGGCCCTGGCTTGGCTACTCTTGACCCTTTATGTTTCTAAGTAAGTTTTAAAAATTAGTTTTGTTGATTTCTATAGAAAGCCTTACTGGGATTCTGGCAGGAACTGGCCCGAATTTATAGGTCAACTTGAAAGCAATGATCACTTTAACAACTATGCATTCCCTATGGAAAGTGTCTCCATTCATTTTCATCTCCTTGCATTTCTCTGCATGGTGCTTTGCGACCTTCAATGCACGAGTCTGATACTAGCATCACTCAGCCTTGTGTTCCATGCCCCTGGGCGCTGTGCTGAGCAGAATTAACTTGGCTCTCTGTGCCCCACATCTTTGGTTCCACATTCACCTGTGCCCTGTGCATTAAACCTGCAAAATGTGTTTTGGTTCTTGTATTTTTTCCATCAAGTCATCTGCGATAAAACCTTTGCTTCTTTTTTGTTTTTGGGAAACTCGATGCTCTTCACTTTCACCTTGTCTTCTGCGTTCACAGCCTGAGTGTCCTCGGTACAGCCAAGGCCGTTGGTTCTCTTCTCGTTTCAGAGCTCTGAGACCATGCCCAGGGCTGGGGTTGGGATCGGGGTTGTTGGGGTTCCCCACCCAAGGGGATGGTGCTGCGGGTCTCATCCTTACACCACCAAGGTTAACCAGGCCCTCTGTGATCATCACTAGGTGGGCAATTGCCCTACTCTGTTGCTGGACTCAGCTTGCTAACACTGCTTTGGGAGCGCATCTCTGTTCACAAGAGACAGTCATCTATGACATTTTTTTCTTTGGCAGAACCAGGGATAGAACTCAGGCCCCTGCGCTTGCTAGGGAATCGCTTATTCCACTGAGCCATCTCCTCGGCCCCAATGTGCTCTATTTTTCTGTCTGACATCAGGCTGCTACTAAGCATAGGGGACTTGATGACCAGCTTACTGTTCAAGATATATTTTCTAGATTAAAAATTTGGAGAGATTTGAAAAGAAATTACATACCTGTAATCCCAAGTGCTAGGGAAGCAAAGGCAGGAGGACTGCAAGTTCAAGGCCAGCTAGGGCAATTCAGCGAAACTCTTGACTTCGAATAAAATTTAAAAAGGTTTAGGTACTGGCTTAACACTTGAAAAGCCTGAGATTCCGTTCACAGTACTGGGACAGAAAAGAGGTGCATGTACTCATGTGGAAATACACAAAGAGGCCTGGGAGCACACAATACATACTGCTTCATGATCTGCTTTACTTAAGAGTATATAGTGTTTTCGGGGCTAGGGAGATGGCTGAGTGGAAGAAGCGCTTCCCTGGCAAGATATAAAATACTTTCTTTTCTTTTGTGGGGGGCGGAACCAGGGATCAAACTCAAGACCTTACGCTTGCTAGGGAAGCGCTTATTCCACTGAGCCATTTCCCCAGCCCCATAAAATACTTTAAAATGCCCAGGGTAAATAATAAAAACTAGAAATTAATGACTTATAATGTCATATAATTTTTCTTTTCTTTTTTTTGGCAAAACTAGGGATTGAACTTAGGCCCTTGCGCTTGCCAGGGAAGCACTTATTCCACTGAGCCATCTCCCTGGCCCCTTGTCATATTATTTTTAAAAAACCGGTTTTTATACAAGGCCTCCCACATAGTCCAGGCTGGACCTGCACGTACAGCACCCCTGCCGCAGTTGAGCTCACGAGCGGAACCACATTAATAGCACTTTTTCTGTGCAGGGCCGCACTGCACAGCTAGAACTCCTGGTGGTCCTCCTGTCCTCAGCCTCCTCAGTCCTGGGATTATGGGCGTGATTCACCATGGCTGGACTCAGTCGCTGGCTCAGCACACCCTGGGGGTGAGGCTGGCATGGTACCTGGTGCCAGGGTTGGAACCCTGACCCCTGCAATTGCCTGAGCTTAGTCCGCTGAGCTATCCTGCTAGCCCTTAACATCATTTTAAACGACAGGGCCTTGCTAGGTAGCCCAAGCTGGCCTCGACCTTGTGACCCTCTTGCCTCAACCTCTCAAGTCCTCCATAAATTCTACTATTGATGCTGAGTAACAATTGGAAAACATATACTATAAATTATACATAACAAAAACCCAAAATGAATGATAGAACATGACAACAGAGCAGTGGCTGGCATAGAATATCTATATTAAGGGGATTTCTTTTGTTTTTGTTACCAACATGAAGTTAATTACATAAAGTTAACTACAAAAACCCCTAAAACTTAGAAGCTGCCCATGAAGGCAGCGGCCGCTGAACACCCCTCTGTGGCAGTGGGCAGTGGCTCCTTCAGGTTTTTGCCTATGTAACTGATGCTTCCTTATTAGTGCAGTTACTTTTTCATGCATTATGGATGGAAGCAAACTTTTATCTCATTTGTGGATTTTACCTTTTGTTTATTTTTTTAAGTTCTTAATTGAAAAGTAAAATTAAAAAAAGAAAAATTAGAATTTGACGGGGCTCATTTCCAATCTTTCAATAGTGTGCTTCTTTGGTGGCAAGGAGCAGCTAGCAGTCTACCCAGGTATCCAGCAAATCATTTTGGTGCTGGGGAGCACGCCCAGGGAGGCTGGAGCCCAGGCCCACACCCACGCCCCCGGCTCAGTACTGCTGTGGAAAAGCAGGAATGGAAGCAGAACAGAGGCACTGCGCAGCGTACGTGTGCACTGCACGCCATTCTCCAGGGCTCTGGAGCAGGGGGGGCCTCCTGCAGCGCCCCAGACCCAAACTGCTGAGTTACGTACCTGAATAGTTTGTAAAGCATTTTAGGTCCTCCAGACTTATGGGAACTTGTGCACCAGAAATTAATACCTGAAAAGAAGTTCAAATTGTGTAATTCAAGGTAAGGGCTGTATGCGGGGCACTGTTATAAGCAGAACCCAGAGCCCTACGCAGATAAGCGGGAATTCTATCCCCTACCAACAATGAGCCACATACTCCCAGTCCATTTAAGGTTTGTTTAATTTTGTATGAAGTATAGGATCTACAGGGTCTCACTACACAGACTGGACTGGTAGTGATTCTGTTTTCAGCCTCCCAAGCGCTAGGATTACAGGCCAGTCTCCACTGCCATCTCAGCACGCCTCAAGGGCAGGGCCAGCAAGGCATGCTGGGGGATTGAATCTGGTCCCTGTGTCTGCCTAAGCAGGTGTTTTAATCCGCTGAGCTATCTGGCCAGCCCTAAATTCTATTTTTAAGGTTTTTTTTGCAGAACCAGGGATTGAACTCAGGCCCTCGCGCTTGTCAGGCAAGTGCTTATTCCATTAAGCCATCTCCCCAGCACCACCTAGGTTTTATTTTTAAATTAAATTAAATTTTTGAGACAGAATCTTGCTATGTAGGTCAGCCCGGTCCAGACCATGTAACCCAGGCTGGCCTCAAATTCATGGTGATCCTCCTGCCTCAACCTCCCAAGTGCTAGGATCAGAGGTACACCACTATGCACAGCTAAGGTTTGATTTAGCGACAGGATGTAAAGAAATTGCCTAGAATGGTTTCAAAATTACGTATCTCTCTGCCTCTGCCTCTGGAGGAACTGGGATTACCAGTGTCTGTCCCCAGGCCTGGCCTCACACAGAAAAGCTCTTGAGAAGAAAGCTCTCATTTTCCTGAGACAATTGTGTCTCCAAGTCCTAAGGCACAGTACCTGAATTTCCTGTTGATCAAACATCCGCAGCCACTCCAGGCTGACGACATTGGCCAGGCCCTGTCGGAACGCCAGGCAGTGTGGGCGGATCTGCTTGTTCAGCCTATAGTCCGCCACAAGGTGGATATAGGCGATGCGGTTGGCACTGGTCACAGGGATATCTTTCCCACCAAATTTCAGTTCAACCACCTGAGTACAAAGCACAGACCATTAAAATCCCAAGTCTGGTAAGGCAACACAAAAGCAAGAACCAAAGGAGTACAAGTAATATGCCACTGCAGGTGAATTCAAAGGCGAATCTGGGCACCGGTTCACTTGTGCTCTGTGCCTTATTGTACCTTTAGGGTCATCAAGCACCGCTGCTTTCCCAGGAATGCTGGGATATTGGGGGGTGGAGTGCTGTGAGACAATGCCATCCAGCAACTCCCTTTTTAGAGTTCACAGAGCGCAAAGAGGAGAGCAGATTGCAGTGAGTGAGGATAAAATAAAGGGATTCCTTTGGGGAAGGCACACCAGGAGGAACGGGGTCACAGGCCCCTGCAGCACCTCCACAGGGCCATTCTACAGAGTCTTACTATAAGCGGTATCAGAAGCATGACTGAACAGGTAGTGGTGGAGATGCACGGTCAGCCAGTGTTTAACATGCACAAACACACTAGAAGAATAGTGCTTCTCAGGACACAGCCATGCAACGACGAATGATGGGAGTCTGGAGCAGGGCTCAGAAAGTCCGTGAGCAGCACAGCAGTGCATGTTCAGAAAGGTGGAAACACTGAAGCACAGACTCCAGCTCTCAGGTAAGGCATGGCCACAGGTCACCACACACCCCTGAATGTTCCTCAGTAGTAGTGTGGTGCAGTCTGCCTTGTCTACCTTAGAATTGCTATGATTAAGTGGACTCGTATAAACAAAGTTGATCAGCACAAGACCTCAGATCGTAATAAACATGGAAACATGATTTAAAAGAGTGTACTTTAAAAAAATTCCTTGTTGGCTCCATGAGGAAGCATCTATGTGCATGAAGCTCCAAGTCTGACCTCTGATATAAAAGACTGCATTCGTGGGGTTGAATGAAGAATGACCAATGCTGTGGTCAGCTCGGTGGCCTTGGGCAAGTCACAGGACCTTTTCTGTCTTGTTGGGGGTGTGACACGGAGCAGGACACAGCTCCAGGGTCACAGGTGTTGTCCCAGCCAACTTCTATGTTCAGTTGACAAGGGTTTTGAATGTACTTGGTTTTATGTGTGTCACATAAAACAAAGGAAATGCATCGAGACTCCAGCGGTCCATACTAACAAGCACACGGGGAAGTGGACACCCAGAGGTAGCCCGGTGTAGTCTAGGTGCCGGCTAGAGGTGGGGCTCGGGGACCCTCAGATCTTGGCCTGGAGGAGGACAGCTAGCACTGCATCCTCAGCCCTCATGGCCTTCACTCCAGTCCTCCTGCAGCCATCCTATGCCCAGAATGACCAACGAGCACTGTGCCAGGGGCAACCGCTTCCACGCCCCGCGTTTACCCACTATACACAAAGGTTACTTCAGATGGCTGGAGAGCTTCACGGACGCTGCCCTGCACCTGTGGCTGCAGGAGGGAGTAGGCTACAGGTTCTCACTTCATAAAGGTTAGGCAGCTTAGTGCCATATTTGTCTGATACGCTTTTTAGGGTTTCACATTTTAAATGGTGATGTGATTTTCTTTACTAATTAATTTCTTAGCCTTAGAATCATCGAGCCTAGCAAGGGGCTTTCAACCCATTGTCTCTGGGCTGAGCAGGACTATGTTCATTACCCTAATTCCCCTGCTGTTCTCTTGACAGTCCATCTGTCACAAGCCTCAAGCAGCCAGCTATTATATCACCATATAGAAAGAACCACCCCTTCCCTTAAATGGATTAAAAGCAGGTAATAAATGATGATGTGCCTGTGTGATTAAGAAGACAAAGCACCAGTGAAATTCTCGGTTCAGTGAACTCTCACGGTCTCCCACAACCTGCTCAGACAAAACTGCTGTACTCTTAAATTCTCCATGGGTTACAACACTTAAGTCCACCTCTCAGCTAACCTTAACCAAGTACATTCAAAACCCTTGTCAACTGCACATAGAAGTTGGCTGGGACAACACCTGTGACCCTGGAGCTGTGTCCTGCTCCGTGTCACACCCCCAACAAGACAGAAAAGGTCCTGTGACTTGCCCAAGGCCACCGAGCTGAGCAGCAGGGGTAGGACTCTCAAGGTCTAAAGGGGTCCATCCCCAGTAGATGATTCCTCATAGCCCCTGTAAGCCCTCGGCCGGGTCCTCCTGAAAGATGGGAAAAGACCCAAGTCCCAAATGTCATGTACATTATTGCCAACCAACAAGCAGCCACACTGCTTAGCCCAAAGAAAACAAATCTGGTCAGCCATTATTTTAAAAGGTAAGACTGGGGCCGGGGATTAGATCAGCGGCATAAGCACCGGCCTGGCAAGCACAAGGTCCAGAATTCATCTCCAGTAGCACAAAAAATTAATAGGAAGGCTGATTAACATAACCTGCCAGTATGCAATGAAAGGTCTGCATATTATGATCTTTCAACCAGGGCATTAATCACTGCATCCCACAGGAAGTTCTGCCTACTGATGCTTCCTTCCATAGAAACCGTAAGACCCTTCTTCTCTTTGACTCTAGCCTAATTACTCCGCTACATTGCCATCAATAATTTCTAAGCTTAGTGGAAAATCCTGACGAACTGAAACACTGGTGCTCCTACTTTCGCTGCAGCACTCTACTGGAGGCTTCTGTGACACTTCAGTCACCACTACTTCAGGAGCAAGACAGGCAGTGTGCTCGCTGGCAGAGGCCATGCATGTTTTGCCCTCTCGCTATAAGACAGGTGACCAGGCAGTAAGGATCTCCCCTCAACCTGCACGGTGGGTGCTTGGCTCCATGTTGTGAAGCAGCGGCTGAAACAAAGCAGCCCAGGAAGCAGTAGCTGCACAGTCTGGCACTGCAGCAACAGGGCTCCGCGCCAGCCAGACGAGAGCCGCTTTGCTGGGTAGAGGTCTCATTCTACAGCAGAAGGGCTCGAGCAGGGTCAGTGCCACGGCCAGCTCCCTGCTGCAGGAACCCACAGCTGCACCCAGAGAATGCCACATAGGTGGAAAGCCACACACAGGAAACTCTGCTGCCTGTGGCAGTGGCAAGAGTCACCTGTGGCATAAGCCCAAGCCAGGGCAGGCACACCAGCTCACCAGCTCACCTGAGCCTCCCCCAAGTCGTTGTTCACCACGGTGAAGTTCAGCCCCAGCTCCTCCACGTCTCCCTCATAGCTTTTGAGGAACAGCAGGTTCCGGTAGACCTCAGGGTCCAGGGAGGCCAGGTGGTGGATGTCCACGTCTGCGCTGGTTCCCAGCAGCTTAGACAGGAAGAAGCCAGCGAAGGGCAGCTCCACCAGCATATTTTCATAGAGAGCCTTTAGACAAGACAGACAGTGGTTAGCATTTAACATGTGGGATTTTGGGTTTATGCATATAGACGAAACCCAGGGCCGTCACACTGAGGTACAACCGTAGCCCTTGAAAACATTTATTTATTTATTTCTGTACTTAGGACAGGATCTACAGGGTGTCATTATGTAGTTTGGACTTGCAGTGATTCTCCTGTTCACAGCCTCCTAAGTGCTGGGATTACAGGCACATGCCAGCAGGGCAGGCTGGGGGTTGAACCTGGACACTGTACTCTGCCCACGCAGACACTTTAGTCTGCTGAGCTACCAGGCTGGCCCAACATTCTTTATGTGAGGCAGAGCCTGCTAAGTCACCCTCCCAGAGTGCTGGGATGACAGCCACACACTGCTTCCCCAGCTCTACACACTTCCTTGATGTTTCCTAGAAATGAGAGATGTAAGCAGAGCCCCTGATAGGGTCCCGAGGGGAGGCAGTCCACCTGGAGGACAGTGACTCTATGGCATGGTGGGCCGCAGTGGAAGCACGGCAACACAGTGCGAGTGTAGGGGCCACATCTATCCTTCATGCCACAGCAGAGGTCACAAACATGTTGGGACAGACGAATGGCTTTGTGGGTGCCCCAGGTTCCTGTAGTGGCTACACCAAACTGCCACAAGCAGGTAGACAGGGTTATACAAAGCAACACCAAGGTACTGCTTCAAGTTCCTCAGGCTGAGATCCAGGTGTGTGTTGGGAGGGCTGTCCACTCTCCAGAGGCATGAACACAGGATGTCACTGTCAGTGCCAGGTCCTGGTGTGCCCTGGAGATAGTGCTCTACTTCCTGCCTCTTCACACACCTGTTTTCCCTGCTTCTATTGTCTCTTCCTCCTTCTGGCCTATCCTAGGTCTGGTGCTGGGGACTGAGCCTGTTCCTTCTCTTATAGTGACGACCTGTTGGACTGGGAATCCCTTCTAGCCTAGCACAACCTGGATTTGATGATGTGCACAATGGCCCATTTCTAGATGTGGCCACCTGGGGACACTCATGGACTGTCGGGCGCAGAAAGGAAAACTCAGACACACCTTGCCTTCTTTGTAGAAGGGGAGATCTTTATTGTGGAAGCACAGCAGTTTTTATAGTATAGCTAAGCCAATCATCAGCAGCCACATACAAGCGTACAGCCAATCATGCTCTGTTGCCAGGCAGCCCCCTCATTCTGTCCAGATTGACAGACAGGGCAGGGCCACACTCTACTTCCTGTTATTCCGAACATACCAAGCCAGAACCCACAAGGAGCGCCAAACTGTTACATTGTTACCCAGGGATCCCGAGCTGCTGCTTGCACCGCTCCCAACAATGGACTACTACTAGCTTTTGGCTCTGTGAACACCCAGTGCAGACTGGGAGGGCAGAAGTGCTGGGCACAAGCCACTGCCCATCCCCCTCTGTGGTCTGAGTGGTGCCTCCCGACAGCAGATGGACCAATTGAGTGCTGGTGAGCGTCCTACAGGAGCCCGGGCATGCGCAGCACATGGAAGCAGGAAGTGCAACTGTGCACAGCCTGCAACCTCAGGACAGACACACCAATGGCACAAGGTCACAAAAGATAACAGGCTATCAGGGAAATGTTCTAAATCTTAGTGCAATAAACTCACGCTTGAGTTGTGAGCTTTCACAGACACAAATGAGCCTTGCACTGAGACTATCAGTTAGTGTGAACAAATCACAGAAGCGGCTCACGTGTCTAGAGACACATCACAGGCCGGAGCGCACCGTAGTTTTCCATGTGTGTTCTGCTTTTTTCGTTACACTGCATATTTGTGTCAAAGCTGTCTAAGACTCAGTTTGTAGGGTCTAAGAACATTCTCCCAGAATGGAATCTGTTCCTATGTCAGGGACTAACTGTATTCTCTCCCCAAAGGCTGATCTGGAAGCTGCAACATAAGGGGCATGTGAGGCAGAGGCAGGACATGAGAACCCCGTTTCCATCAACCCTCTGTGGACAATTCCTATGTATGGTGTGATGAGGCTCACGGAGGTCAGGAGGAGCCTGGCTCCCCCTAAGATGCTGTTCTGGGCCAGACACATGAAGCTGTGTCTGCAGTGAAGCCAGGCCACGCTGGCTCACCCAATGAGGCTCACAACAGAAGTCAGGGGGAGGGCCGGGGAGCTGGCTCAGTAGAAAAAGTGCTTCCCTGGCAAGCACAAGGGCCTGAGTTCAATCACTGGTTCTGCCAAGAAAAAAAAAAAAACAAAACCAAAACCCCAACTCTTTATAATTTGGGGCAGAAGGGATAGTTTGGTGGTCTAAACACCTGCCTGGCAAGCACAAGGAACTGGGTTCGATCCCCTCTACCACATACAATAAATGAAATTTATATCCCTTCGCCCGCCCAAAAAAAAGTCAAAAAGATTTTTAAATGTACAACAACAACTAAAAACAATTGAGTCAGATAAGGCAAAGTGAATGGTATATGCTGCAGGGTACTAATCAGCTTTTCTTCTGGATAGTTAACAACCTAAGTTCACAGATCAGAATTGGAGAAATAGAAGAGCCACAAGGCCAGCCAACATTTTGGCCCTAGCCTTTCAAGATCAGCGAAGACTCAGGACACAGGAGAACCTGTACTGCAACATCATGAAACTCAGTTGAGCTCCAAATTTTCTGAACAAGGAGATTATGAAGCCACAGAGGAAAGAGACTGATGATCTATAATGTGCCTGGGGAGAGTCACATGGAGAGAAAACTTTCTCTCAGGCTCTCACAGAGAGCAAACTGGTCAAGCATTGGCCGTGACTCATCCACATGGATGACACAGACAAAGGATCTACAGAATAAGGTACAGGACTACAAGATAAACCCTGAGGGGACTTCACTGACCTCATCAGAAACATAAAGTACATGTCTTGGTATATAGGTCTTGCTCTATCTTGGTCTTAACCATCCAGCAGAAAAGTATAAAAATGTAGTATACACCATGGGGTCATAATAAGTTGAGCTGTAAATGGCTATGGTCGACAACTTCTTCGGATAACTCACTACTGTTGTGGAATGCTGGACTGTGTTGGATTGTGTTGTTGAGTTCAGGCACCTAAATTAGTTGAATGACAATGGAGTGCCCATCTTTGACAGGTATAGACAAAGGAAGGGGAACAGAAAGGAAGAATCATGATGTGTGTGTATGGACAGTACAGTTGGAATAGATAACACTGTGCTTCTACATAATTCTATGAGGCAAGATTTGCACTAATGGTGGTTGGACAGGATGTTATGTCGGCTTCTAGTATTATGGACAACCACTAGGAAAATAACAAGGTAGAAAGTATTAATTATTGAATCTTTGATGTAATTCAGGTATAAAAAATAAGATACGCAAACAGACATATGCTATAATAATGTCTGTAAGTATACCATGTATGCACCTTGTATGATACCAAAACATTATGAAAACAGTTTGCAATGTATTAATTTATCAAATCCGTCTTGTCAAGGTATCTTAAAACTAACTCATTGATATTTGTACCTCAATAAAACAAAAATAAAAATTAAAAAAAAAGTCAGGGGGAGGTGGAGCCATGGGACGTCAGGAAGGACGCAGAAGCAAAGCTGTGTCTGGCCTCGGCATCTGAGGCTGGAGGGCCCAGTGCTGCCAGGCAGTTACCTCCACAATGGCATGATCAAACCAAACCTCAGCGGTTTGTAGGCTGCACCACGGCTGCTGAGGCAGGATGATGTGGGTCCACCCTCCCAAGAGCCTCTGTTCTGTGTGCTAGGGTACCTGTACAGGGTGTGCTCAGTATACCAAGGCCTGCACTGCAATCCTCCCTACTGCCAGGCCCCAAGGAAATGAGGCAACAGCTGTCAACATTTTTCCTGGCCACTAGAGCTGCACTCTGGGAAACCAGTACCACGGACAGAAGGAAGCACATGGGAACCAAGCTTCAGTTCTGATCCAAAGACTTAAGATTTCCAATTAGCCTTGAAAAAATGAGAAAACAGGACCTCTGAATGGCAGAACGAGGGCCAAATGGCAACCAGTTACCCCCACAATGTATCCAGCATCCACTGGTAGACGTAAGTAAGAAGTCACTCCAGAAAGTCAGGGTTTCCTTCAAGTTAAGAATGCCGAGCACTATTGACCCAGGGCACTTATCAGCACCATTACTGCTAAATGAGCGATGAGTTCAGAACGAGGAGAGCATTCTGTATAAAACTCTGCAATGCTCGCCGGGGCTAAGGCACAGCCCTCATCTGGATGGTGGGCTTTAAAGTAAACCAGACGTGTAAATCATCCGACGCTCGATACCTAAGGTCACTGTTCGCCATTTCTGCATTAGTAACAATAAACCACAGAGATCTGCTAAGTGTACCAGAGCTACCTGAATCACAAACAGAAATCCCACTGTGACTCATAAAATGTAAATGCATAGGTATAATTTTTTATATAAGGCAGGTTTAAACTTTTAGAGCATTTAATATACAAGCACTAATAAATGATAGCACTAAAAACTATGATTGCATCAGCTAAATGGATTATAAATTAAATTTCCATAATGTATGCAACTGAGATACAAACGTAAGCATAAATCAAGGTATTTTCTAAACACAGGTTAATTACACAACTTCAAAAACTGCCTATTTTTTATGTAGGATAATCCACTTAGCATTTTTCAGCCAGTTGCACCATGCTTGTCCCTAGAAGCATATCAATAACTACCTGTCATGAAAAATTAGCAGAAGGTATATGGAAAAAGCCATAATGTATTCTTCAACTGTCTATCCTTTATGAGTGTTTATAGCTAGAGATTGTGCCAAAATGATTTGAAATAAAAAAGGATTAATTATAGCAGAAGCCTTTTAATACAAGTGAGTGCAGCTGCGACGCAATTAATGCAGATCGGGGCTCCATCAGGAGAATGAATGTGAGCCGCATCGCAGGCCACTTCTGTTTGCTGCCAAATAACTTCAGTAATTTACTACATTAAGAATCAATAAAAAAATAATGCTTTTCAAATGCATCTCTATCAATCTTCAGGTAGTTCTAAAGTGAACATTTATAACTTAATCTAAAAACTATATGAGATGATATCTTGCTTCAAAGCCATCCTAATTGAGCAAGCAGATAATAACTTTTAATTATTTCAAATCATGCTAACCACAGAGCCTTAACAACAAAAAAGAAAACGTAAGGTAAGGATTACACTAAGATCAACATGCTGTTTCAAACCTATCCTTCAGAACTGGTGACCAGGATTGAAAGCACAGTTCCTAGGTAGGTGTGATTCCTAGCTAGATTACAGCAGCACACCTATAATTCCAGCACTGAGGAGGTTGAGACAGGAGGCTCACTCCGAGTATGAGACCAGTATGGGCTACATAGAAAGACAGAGTCAGAGAGAGGGAGAGAGAGATTGACCAACCCACTGACTGACTCCTGGACTGGCCCAGAGGTTCTGCAAGCCTGGGCTCTGGCAAAGGCCTCTGCAGGACACACAGGGGTATGCAGTGTGGGGTCCTAGCAGGCCTGAAGCTGTCTGTTCACTGACACACATGGAGGAATGGCCAGTTGTACACCAGGGCCCATTTGTACAATGGGACCTATGTCTTTGACCTTGCAAACACTCATTCTTTATTTGGACCTTTCAGATCATGAAGGATTACCTACTGCCAAGATTTACAAGCCCTTTTCAGAGATACTCCCACAAGGTCACCTCTTGTACATTTCTGTCCACACAGGTACCCAACACTGAATCTCACCTCTAGGGGACATGTGAGGGCACCCACACACCTGGTGCTGAGCGGCATGGCGGAGGTGACCACCCTCGCTTGCTGTCAAGCCTGCATACATCCCCTCAGACCCACACACAGGCTGGCGTAAGAGTCGCCTGCCCTCTCAGCAGGTGCAGCAGCTGGACCTTACCTGTGCACCCCCACACCCTGGTCTCTGGCCCCCAATGGTTGCACACCCACCGCAGTGTGAAAGGTCAGCCCTTCTTCGACCTCAGAAACCCACAGGGAATGCGTGGGGATGAGGACGGGGCTCAGCCTTGAGCTCCCTCTGCTCACTGCAGGCCTGAGCAGCCCCACCCACCCTGCCTTTCTAGCCCCAAGCTCTCAGGCTCTGCCCATCAAACTCCAGTGGCGCCCACAGGCCCCTCCCTGCTGGTGAGGGCCAGGCACGGAAGCACCACAGGTTGTGCACCCCAGACCCATCCCACAGTGAAAGGGAACACTGCCAGGTCCAATCCCTCTGGCCATGGGGGAGGATACGAGAAACTCTGGGAAGCTGTCAAACCACAGCTCTGCCTGAAGCTGCCCCCGGCACCTGCTCCCAGCTCCCCCACTCCTCTGTGGCACGCACCTCTACTGCAGCAGGGCTGAGGCTCACACACGCACCTTCAGGAGTAGCTGACTGGACTGGGAGCCCAGGTGCTCCACACACAGCATCGTGACTGTTCCCAAAGCCACCAGGGTTGTTCGCCTGCTGCACACTCTTCTTACTTGGTGGCAGGAACCCTGCCTTAGCCCTGTGTTCAGGACATAGTTCCTAAGCTCATCCCATGACATATTTTTTCCTTTTTGGAGGTACTGGGGATTGAACCAAGGACCTTTTTACTGTACTACAGCCCAGCCTTTTCTCAATGTAACGTTTATATTGAGATAAGATACTGTTTAATCACCAAGTTGCCCAGGCTTGGCTGAATTAAACAGGTCTCAGCCCCCAGAGTGCTGGGCTTGCGGTTCACACCCTATGCTCTCGATCACTGCTCCTTGGAGGCACCGGAGCAGCCACAGCTAGGGCGCTGCCACCACTAGGCTTCCTCGAGGGCGCAAGCACCTGTGTTTCTGTGGGAACGAGCAGATCAGAGTCGACACACACCTGCACTGTGCTGCCTCTACTGCTCTGCCTCCCCTGCTCCATGAGTGCTGTGAGTCTAAGCTGGGAAATGCGTGGGACTTCCCTGTTCTGAGCACATCTCGCCTGCTAGAGACAGGACAGGGCCAGAGCAGCCCTTGGCTGTGGACAGCCTACTTTTTCCCATTTCTCCTCCACTCAGAACCCAGCATCCTTGGGCTCTGCAGCTGTGTGAGGACAGCATGGCCAGGCCTTACAGCTTTGCTCACTTGGGTCTCTAGGGATACAGACACTGACCAACAGGCACCAGGTTGCCTGTCCCATATCCATTCCTGTCTAATTGTCCCCAGCCTGGCATTTACCTTCTTCTCCTCAGAACCAACCCCTGAGACCCAGAACGGAGAAGTTGCCAACCCTCAGTCTATCGAGGGCTTCCCTGATGAATGTCTGTCTACCCTGAGCTAATTATAATACTGCAGCCACAGAGGCCGAGAGCACCCCACTCATGAATCCCATGAGGACTCAGCTCCGGCTTCCTATTGCTGACAATCTCAATATAAACCTCATTCACTTTTCCCGCTAGTGCTTGAGGGTGCTTAAATATAAATGAACAGAGGCCAAACATGGTGGCACATGCCTATAATCTCAGTACTTGGGAGGCTGAGGCAGGAGATCAGTGAGTTCCAGGCTAGCCTTGACTACAAAGTGAGTTCAAAGCCAGCCTGAGTTGCACAGTGAGACCTGTTTCATTAGCTTTTTTTTTGCAGAACCAGGGATTGAATTCAGACCCTTGCACTTGCCAGGGAAGCACTTATTCCACTGAGCCATCTCTTCAGCCCGGGATTTGTTTCAGAGACAAAAAGCAAGCAAGGAAGCATGCAAGCATGCATACATAACTGAATAGTTAAGATCTCTTCTATCCAGAGAACACAAAGTTTTTGACTGTCTTGTATGGAAAACAGATAAAGGGGCCAGGATGCAGCTCAGCAGCACAGTGCCTGCCTAGCAAGCACGAGGCCATGAAAACAGAGAAAAAGGACAGCCTACAGATTGATGACTTTGTGTTTATAGGAAGACAAGAGACCCTATCAGTGGTAGAGTGCTGGGATCACAGGCATGGACCACCATTCTTGGTGGGAGAACGTATTCTTATGCATATCATTGGCTTCCCTTCCTAAAATGTTTGCTGGATTTGCTGAAGCTGCAGGTTGAGGCGAATCCCAGGAATCCCACGGATTCCCTGAGGCGGAGGGCCTCACATCAGGTAAGAGACGACGCGACTGATGATTGCGGAGACCGGCTGATGGCGCAGATCTAATTTACTGCAGAAGTGCAGGTGTACATATAGAGAGGTGAGGGGGTGGATCTGAAGGGTGAAGAAGGTTATGTGGAGAGTTGTGATAGGAGTGTAGGCGTCCTGTGACACAGATTAAGGGCCAGGGGACTTCCGGGAGATCAGGCAGAGGAGTCTCAGCCCTTTGGTGCGCCACCTCGGGGAGCCAAGTGTGTCTACACCCGAGTGTCAGCTACCTGGGCGAGCCAGACCTCTG
>PVKA01019824.1:0-41357 GCA_004027165.1 Ctenomys sociabilis
AAAATTGACCCAGCTCTATCAGCATGCACTAAGTTAAAGTCAAAATGGATTAAAGATCTAAACGTTAAAACAGAAACACTCAATCTCCTGGAAGAGAAAGTAGGAGGAACTCTTGAAGACATAGGGGTAGGTAAAGAGTTCATGAACAAACATATATTCGCACGGGAAGCTCTTGAAAGAATCAACAAATGGGATCAACACTTCTTAAAGAGCTTCTGCATGTCAAAAGAAATTGTCAACAGAGTAAAAAGACAACCCACAAACTTTGAAAAAATCCTAACTAATAAGCAATCAGAGGACTACTGTCTAGAATATATAAAGAACTAAGATATAACAGGGCCCTCAAATTTAAAGACCCAATTCAGAAATGGGCATCTGAGAAGCAAGCTTTGTACTATAAAATATCCTTTTATATTTTATATTTTATAATGATACAATATGATTTAGACAATAAGTTTCAAAGTACAATCATCCCAACTATCTTAAGGAGAAATTCTCTCTTCAAAGAAAAATTCTTACCTATTTGTAAATACTCAAAATGTGATGATTGGATCACTAAATTTGCTAGATTTTGAAATTACATTTTTAGAAAGCTATTATTAGACACTGAAAAAAATTGACATTTTATAACTGAGACCAGTACAGAAAAATTTCCAAGAATGCAATAAAATCAGTTTATCTTGGATGATAATACTTTTCAAAGATTTCAGAAAACAATCCACATTAAATTCTGCTTTCAGATATTTCAATAATTGGGTTACTTGTCAGATCACAGAATGTCATTCTTCCTCAGTTTTCTGATGTGGGTTGTGGACTTACAGGATAAGGGGATGTTTTGTGTATTTTAGGGAAGGGTCTACTGGGTGTTCAGAGTCTTAGTACTAGACTGGACTAGTAGGGATCCACCTGTTTAAAGCCTCCCAAGAGCTGAGATTACAGGTGTGTACCACCACGCCCATTCTCAACTGCTACCTCAGCATGCCCAGCATGGAAGGCCTAGGAATCCAACTCCTGGCCCCTGCGCTTGCTTTCAGGCTCTTTAATCTGCTGAGCTATTTGGCCGGCCCTGAGAATAAGGGAATTAGAGGAGCAAAAGCAACAGAGCTTGTCTGCATGGACTAGAAAACCACTTTCATCACATCTGGTGTGAGTCTGAGCATGTCACTTGTTGAACTATCTTGATTTCTTCCTTTGAAAATGCAGTTAGTGACAGTAGCTATGTAGTAGAATTGTGATAAGAATTAAATGAGTTTAACATATAAAAAGCAGGATACAGGGGAAGCATACATAACACTTAGATTTTACTCTTCAGTATGTAAGATCTTACTCTTCAATATTTACTCCTCAGCATCCAATCACCATCTCTTTCTCGCCTTTTTCCATCTTGTTTTTCCATAGTTGAGCATTCCTTCTTCCTCTTTTTGGTAAAATCTTACTCCACCATTATAACTGGTTCTCCATTGGCACAGAAACACTCTTGATAGTGGCTCACATTGGAGCACATTTTTTGTAAAGATAGAGAATTTTATTCTAAAATATCCTCTATAAATGTTTTATAATGGTATGTTTTAATTTGAAGAGGTTATTATGGGGAAAAACACTTTACAAAACCAATACTGTATCATATTGGTGAAGAACACTACTTTGGAGTAGACCATCAGAGATGCAGAGAAGAATGAAAAGGCTTATACTCAAAAAGTTCACATGTAAGGCAAAAGAACACAGCAAACCACTTTCACACAAATTCATGCATGTCTATGAATTACTTGCCAGACCATAAACTAACTGCAGACTAATACAGGGTCAGGGAGAAAGAGAAATATAAGATCAAAATGATTACTTTCAAACCAGGATTAATTTAGGGCTGGAAAAAGTAGAAGGGTCCTTTGCAGAGAACTGGAGAAGTTTGAGTTTCTGCAATGTCTTAATGATGAGGATCTGGAAGAATTAAAACATAAAAGTATGCTAAAGGAATAAAAAACCCACAATAAGGAAAGGATGATAGATAAAGGAAAACAATGATGTCTGAAAGATCAAAAATCTAGAACAGAAGAATGGAATTCAAAAGTGAATTTACATTTTCCCCAGAATCCATAGGAAAGTTAGTATGGGACACATGTCTGGATGTAGAATAGTGCGTGGATATTTCAGTGAAAGATGAAGTACATGCAGTTTTCATCAATGGTGTACACCTCTGTGAAGAACTAGCTCATGAGAACACCTACAAGAATAGGGCAGACGGGGCTGGATATACACTGGGTGTTTTAAGCATCTGCCTAGCAGGCACAAGAACCCAGGTTCGAGTACTGGTACTGCATGCCCTGCAGACCCCAGAAGTACATTAGCCACCGAAACCAGGCATAGTGGTGCATGCCTGTAATCCCGGTCCTGGGAAGGCTGAGCTAGGAGGATTACTATGAGTCTGAGCTGCAAACTGAGACCCTGTACCAAATAAATAAATAAATAAATTACATAAAGAAAAAAATAGTGGGGAGAAACGGCATCTTGGGATTGAAGAGCATCTCAGTTACTTCTCTCTCATTTCTGTGACAATATATCTGATGTCCAAAATTAAGGAAGGAAAGGTTTACTTGGCTCGCAGGTTGTAGAGGTTTCAGTCCATACTCAGCTGGCTTCAAGGCAGAGTAGCACATGGCAGAGGGCAGCTGTTCATGTGAACAGAAAACACCAAACAGAGCAAAAAGGGAGGAGCAGCAGGAGCAAGTGAGCCTCTCTCCCTCCC
Organism: Ctenomys sociabilis; assembly: GCA_004027165.1. Lineage (NCBI taxonomy): Eukaryota > Metazoa > Chordata > Mammalia > Rodentia > Ctenomyidae > Ctenomys > Ctenomys sociabilis. The sequence continues at coordinate 2,744 of PVKA01019824.1, forward strand.
TTATATAGCATTTAGGCTCTCTACCTCAGGGTGGTACAGCACTCACACCCATGATCCAGCACTGAATCATGAATTAACAACAAACTCTAGTAAGTGTACCCCAGCACTGCATGATGCTTTGGGGGGGACATGTAGACTCAAACCATAACAAAGAGAAAATTAAAGCCATGGAGGGTAATAATAGAGGGAGCTTCCTTGATACATCAGTGGGATCAACTGGGAGTCCTACAGCCAAATGTTAGTTGGAGACTATTTTTTGGTATGCACATAAAGAAGTAATGTTTTGATTGGTAGCATCCCATAGTCAGTATACTTGAACTGGATGAGAAGAACACTTGGCATTCTCCTGTCGTAATATTTCTCTAATTTCCAGTGATATGGGGGTAATGGATCAATGAGGTAAGATATAAGCATGGCCTAAGAGATAATATTAATAAATTAAGTAGGTTTATGAGAAATAGAGCCAGTATTTTGCTTGTGCTTTTTTCCCTCTAACACTCATGCTGAAATTAGGTCTCCAACGAAATGCTGTTGCAAAATCGTGGGACCTTTAGAAGATGATCAAGTTGTTGAAAGGGATCGACATACTTCTCACAGAACTAGATTATTCCAAGGTATATGATAAAAGTCAGTTCACCTTCCTTAGCTCTCTTTCTCTCTGCTGGATATTCCTCTTTGACCTTCCATTTTCCATTGAGAATTATAGTCACACAAGATCCTCATCTTTGTCCTCTTCTTGGACTTCCCAGATTGCAGAAGCATGAAGCTTAATGAATGCATAATAGCTAAATCCTGGAAGTAGCCTATACGTCCTTCAACAGATGAATGGATAAAGAAAACATGGTACTTATGAACAATGCAGTACTACTCTCCTACAAGCAATGATAAATTTCAATCATTTGTAAGAAAATGGAATCACCTAATAAATCAGATACACAAACTTAAACATTGTGTTGTTTCTCTTGTATAAGAAACCTAATGAATAAAGAGAAAAAAATAAATGACAGATAATAGGAAACGGGAAGATAGATCTTTTCTAAATGGGAAGATAACCAAGAAAAGGAGGAAAGAAGAAAGGTTGGACAGACAAGAAGAAATAAAGAATGAGGACATTTTATGTACATGTAACAACTTCCCATAATGAATGTAGTTATTATGAATTGCAAACATATAATAATAAAAATTGAAATTTTTCAATAAAAAATAAAATAACTAGCCTTGGTTGTTTCTACAGCAACAGAGAATAGACTAAGAGAATAAGTAGAGCCATGGTTAGATGATTAAAAGAAAAAGTGATGTATGTAGTGGAAATAATAGATAGGGCAAGTAAATTCAAAAGAAAAGACAAACTTCTGATCACTTTCCATTTTTATTGTAGTAAGAACATTTTACATGACATCTAACCTCCTCAAAAATACAGTACTGTGAACTATCAAAATAGTGCAGTACAGATTTCTAGGACTTATTTATGATATGCAGCTGAAATGTTGTATATGTTGGGCAGTATATTCTTTTTTGTTTAAAATAAAAATATTGTAGAAACTTTTGTAATTTTCTGAAAACTTGATCATGTAACCTTTTCTTTGTGCTTAAAAATGTCTATCAAATCTATTAACAATATTACCATACAGTGACCAAAAGCTGAAATACTTCTGAGAGTAAGGGGTGGTCCTCCAACAGTATAACAGCCATGGGCTGGGACCACCTTAGGAACTAGACATGTGAGGTCACTTAGTAATGAGAAGGAAAACTTTTAACCAAGCATTAAAAGGACATGAAATCTGACAATAGCAGGTTCAGAAAGAAGAGAGATAAATTTTACTTCCTTTCCAAGTTTGTTTACAACCAACTTTATGAATATTGCCCTCCATAGCAATAGGCTTCAGTAAGTCAGTTCTTCTTGTGAATAAATGTATTACACAACTGTGCAAATTACATGACTTGATTCATCTTCAGGGTGTGATATAGGTTGAATCTATTCAGTCTCTGTCACTGTGTGGAAAGAAAAACAAGCTAGCTTGAAATTTTAAAAGTGAGAGAAGTTGATTCTCTTACTTCGAGGAAGGTGAATGTCAGCGGTTCTGCGCGTTTTTGTGGCAGTGATTTGTGGAGATGATGTGGTCAAGGAATTCGGCTCTCCTTTCCTTTCATCCTCCTCACTTCCCTTCAGCATGAATTTTTGTTTCACGGAGATTCTGATCGTCTCAACCTGAGGCAGTCATCTGCTGCTGTAGTCGAGGGAATACAATTACCAATAGAAAAACCTACCAGAGAAAATGCTGAGTGAAACCCTAAGATTTGCCACACACTCCTCAAATAGTCTTTTAGAAGACTTGATCTAAAAGTGGAATGTTAATTTTTCACTCCATCCTTCAATCATTGGACAATATTATTTTTGCGATTCAACTTGTGGAACTCCCAAGTTTCTTTATGGCTGCCTTTAATCAACACCTCTTTGGTGGCTAATAAGTATGTCAAAATATAATTCACATGCTTGGAATTGTTTTGTTAGAAACCACAGAAGCCAAAAGTTAAATTTTCTTGTATCACACACTAAAATTAAGTGCTCTGGAAAGTATTATATTTGCAAATTGTATTTCAGATTAATATACTCTTCTTGGAAAGAAGTCCAATTCTTTTAATATTAACTAAATGCACAGTAACTTCTAGATAAATTTGAGAGAATGTGGTAGGAACAATCAATGATTTACCACGCAATGGATGAACTCACTAGCTCATCATTGTTACAATCCATACATACCCAAATATCTACTCTGATCCTGCAGTCAGAGGGTGATGATTAGCAAATAGTCTTTGAATGTCAGAGTTGACCACTGAAGCTGTTCCCATCATATAAAGATTTCCATAAATCCCTTGTTACTCTAAAATGATGACTTGTCAGTCATCAAAAATAAGAACCCCAAAATATGAATGTGCACCTCTGGTTTAGTTAAACTCATTATTTGTAATGAGAAATTTGCATCTGTAGTGAAGTAAGGAAAGGTCTCCGCAACACTTCTATCCATGTGTTTGATACACCTAATGCTTATCGACTTATTGCCTACTTCATATGACATACTTTCATTGAGTAATAAAAGCAATCCAAGCCCAAAGCATAAGTCAGTTGGAGACAATGTTTAGGAAAGTGATTCAAAATGTACAATGCCAGAAGCAAGGTTAAGTAAGATTGGGTCATGTGCTAAGAGATGTCGATGTTAAGGCTCAAGGATCTGTGACTCCAGAGACATGCTCAGCTCCAGTTTTGAACAGGCCAAAAAGTAACATTAGCATTGATTGGAGCAGTGGCTGCCAGCTTTCTGCCCTACCTTATGGCTACAAGTTGATACTAGGTAGTTACACTAGCAATAAATAAAGAAAATGAAGAAGAAATGCAGAAATGAGGCAGAATGTTGATTTAATACTTTAAACAACTAGAAAACATACCAAGACTTGATTCCCTTGCTTATATGTAAACCTTGTTAAGTTTTCAAATCTGAATATCTGTTCAAAAAATACAAACAACTCATGTTACAATAGCATTTTAGTATTTCTAACCAATTATAGTGGTCCATACTTGTAATATTATGACTCAGGAGCCCAAGACAGGAAGATTCTTGTAGGTTCAAGGCCTCCTGGGGGTACAGAGTGAGTTCAAGGCCAGCTTAAACTACATAGTAAGACCCTGTCCCAAAAACACACCAATTTATTTTTTTTTAAAAAAAAGCAGAACACTATTCTTATGTGATTTCTGTTCGCAATTCATTGTTGTTGCAAGATATCAGCAGAATGACTATCTTAAAGTAATGGGTATTTCATTCTGTCTGGTACACAAAGAAACTTCAGAATTTTAAATTGGAAAATAAACAAGTGAGCAAAGTTTAAAATTCATACGAATTTCCATTAAGGACAAATTTGTGTTTGCTATTTAAACCATTCACAGATTGAACAAATGTGTCTCTCAATATCCAAAAATAATACTCTTTATAAACTTCTAAAATTTTGTCCTTTCCCCACAAATAAAGGAAAACACCATTATGCTAAAATACTAATTACTTTTCTTCTGCTCTCTTCACTCTCATACTCTGAGGTGACACAAAGTTTTGTCTTTGTGTCAATATTCCTCTGGAATATTTTTCTCTAGCTTATTGAGACATAGACATATAGATGATAGATAGATAGATAGATAGATAGATAGATAGATAGATAGATAGATAGATAGATAGATAGATAGCAGATTTTTTAAGCACCACATATTAAGGAAATAAAGATACTTGTAAGATGTGTAACAAAGGCCCAGAAGAATTAAGCTCATATATTCTGCTCATAATTTACTATGTGTGTGACCTTGCCAAGTCCATTCTCCACCATCCTGAAGTTCTCATTTGTATTAGTATGGGCAAAATAATTTCACAAATTCTGTTTCATATATTAAAATTTTTAAAAATATACCTATAGGTATCATATAAAAATAAAGCCAAGAATGCACTGTGCTCAAGGCTTACCTTAGTTACTTATTGCTGAGACAAAATACCTGACACTCAGAGTTAAAGGGAGAAAGCCTTATTTAAGTCGCAGTGTGTAGAGGTTTCAGACTGTGGCCTGGTAGAGTTCATAGTGTTGGAAGACAGCAAAAGCAACAAACAAGAGGGGAACAAGACTCTCTTACCGCTGCTGTTTTATCTAGACAGCTGATATCAGGGTGATACAAATCTATGTGTGGACTGACACAGCAACTGCCAGCCCATCCTTAATCCCATACTGAAGTATGAATCAGTCACAAACTCTAGATTCTTCTTCCTCTGGGGGGGAAAAAAACCTAACTATGCCTAAGGACATTTGGGAGGACATTTAGACACAATCCATAATAAGGCTAGACCAAAATTAGGACAAACCAGACATAAAAATGGAAAGCTTAAACATACATTATCATCAAACATGCTGGTGACAGAGTGTACACAGGATGCTATGTTGCAGATAGTTCATTGAGTCATTTGTGCAGCTCACGCTCATGTGTCAGAAATCCTTCTCAGTGTGAGAAGGATTTCTGACACATGAACAAGAGATATGGGAGAGCTCAGCAGGTAACCTGGCAATGACCATGCATTTTAGTGGTGCTATTATGGATACCTGCACATGCACAATGAAACTTCAGAAATTTAAGGTGGACAATAAACAAGTAAGGAAAGTTTTATATTTGTATGAATTTCTTTTAAGGATAAATTTGTATTTGCTATTTAATCCATTCACAGATGGGACAAATGTGTCTCTCAATATCCAAAAACAATATTCTTTATAAACTTTCTAAGTTCTTTCTTTTCCTCTCCCCACCATCCTTTATATGAAAACAAACACTGATGAGCACCCCCAAATCCAGGAGAAAAGAGCAGGCCAGGTAGGCTTCAGGCAAAAAGAAACCTCACTTGCAAGAGGGAGCAATAAACACAGAAACCAGGCAAAAGCCAAGCAAAAGTGAGAGGCCAGTGAACAACCAGACATCAGCAAGCTTCAACATCACTAGGGAGGAGAAAGGATGGGAAGAGAAAGGAGGTGGTCCAAGGAAGCTTGGCAAGAGTTCTATCAGAGAGGCATTTTGTAGTACATTAAGATGTCAAGATTTTAGTGTTGGAAGGGATATGGAGTCAGACATACCAGGATGTCTGCTTTTAAAAGGAGTGGCTACATTGTGGAGCTCCAAAGTCATTCCAGGAATTTATTGCAATGTTCAAAAAAGTAGTGTGAGAAGTTGATTCAGGGTATGTGGTCCATGAGAGAAAAAGAAAGGGAAAATTGCATCAAGACACATGAAGGGGCTTGCCAAATAGCTCAGCAGATTAAAGTACCTGAAAGTAGGTGTAGGGGCCAAGGGTTTGATTCCCGAGCCTGCCAGGCTGGCCCCACCTCCAGGGCACATTGAGACGGCAATTGAGACTGGGTGTGGTGGTGCACACCTGTAATCTCAGTCTTGGAAGGCTGTAAACAGGCAGATCGGTACAAGCCCAATCTAGTACTGAGACCCTGAGTACCCTAAAAATGTACATACACACAAAAAAAAAAATACATGAGTGAGTAGAATCCATATTTGACAAAGAACTGACATGGGCAAAAATAGTAGAGAGATTTGAGAGCTTTCCAAAGAACTGTTTTACTGGACCATGCAGGGTTACTATTCTATGAACAATTCATACATGGGCAGGAAAACATCCTGGTTTGTACTTAAGTGATGGTGGAACTGGTGGAACATGAGAAGAAGCAGGACATAATGAAATTCAGCTTGGAATATCTTTAATTTATCATAGACATTCAAGCAACAGTGCAAAGTCTGGAGCTAAAGATGAAGGTGTGAGTTAAAGCTACAGAATCAGAAGTCAGCACAATAAAAGCTGTAGAAAAAGTGATGGATTAGCTATGTCAGCACAGTGGAATAACAAGGGAGAAAATGTCGAACATTACATACAGTACATCATAAAACTAATGTAAAAAGTTGGGCTACAGTAGCAAGATGAAGGCGGAGGTGCTCGAAAGATAGTATGTCTGTTGTATATTACATTCTCATTAATTTCATGAAAAAATTATATTGAGACTTTAAGTAAATTATAGATCCTTCAGTAAAATTATAATATCAGCAGCTCTAAGAATAATTCAGAGCTCAGATTGATGTTAAAAAGAATACAAGGATGAAGGTTGCAGTATATATACACATCAGAACTATCTTTGCCACAGCTATTTAATTGTAAACTAATGTCACAATTTCTAAAGTTTTAAATTCTGAATCTTCAAAACAAGAAAATTTGACTGGACAATCTAAGTTCCTTTCTAACTGCAATCACAAGTCCACTCTGTTGTGTAATTTCTCAGTAATTTGCCATCCCTTGCCTCATCAATTCTATAGTCATTCAGTGCTCCACTCACTCATTAAACTAATATTCTGTATACTACCAATTATTTTCTAGGTACCTTGCAAAGTGTACAGGTCAGAGAAATGAACAGAACAGCTGAAGTTCTTTACATCAAGAACTAGTACAAGGAGCGCTGCAGAGGCTGGACTCATGGGTCACTCTGTATATATATATACCAGCCCCTTTACCCATTACCTCTCCCCCAAACACCAGGGTATGCTAGGGATGGCCCAGTGACATTCTCACCAGTTTTTACCAAAAGCAAGGGAAAACCAACTTTCATTGGGCACATTCCTGACCCTAGATTCTGTGGTCTTCCACCGAAGAATGAGTCATTGCCAATTGCCACAGCCCTACACCAGGCACCATTGTCTCCTGCAGACTACTCTCATACTGGTGCATGAATGCATTTGTAGGTTCCAGTGCACCTCCAACTGCATAGTTCCTCATCTGACAGTGAACTTGCCTGCAGAGTGCACCATTTTTCCTGAGAGGGGTGATCAACACCCTAAGGCGTGGCCAGAGACAGCATCAGATTCGACCTGTGTGCCAGCAGAGACAAATGCTGAGATGGTTTATTTATGTTTGGAAGTACAAAGGAGAGAGGTAATGCAAGCAGACCACATCCAAGCCAAGAAAAACTTGTGTGAACACTCAGGCTTTTTTGGCAATGTGTGGACTGATATACATTCTGTTATTAGTGTATCTGAACTGAGTTCTCACCAGATGTTAGATAGATAGATAGATAGGTAGATGATCGATAGATAGATAGATAGATAGATAGATAGATAGATAGATAGATATGGATGGATAGATAGATGATGATGATGATAGATAGATAGATAGATAGATAGATAGATAGATAGATAGATAGATAGATATTGTGTGTGTTTGCTTTGATCTATGTATGTCTAAGTTTTATTACAAAGTGTGCTGGGAAGAAAATGCAATACTTCTTATATAGGAGGCTGAAACTAACCTCTATGCCTTTTTGCCTAGGGTGTCAGAACTTACTTTTTTGTTGCATATTTAAATGTTCTCTCTGTCCCATAGGTTTTGTGCTATCCCCTGGTCAGATGGAGAGGAAGCTTCATCTTGCTGAACTGTGCTTTAACCATTTCTCTGTTGTAAATATTATTGTCCACAGGACTTGTAATAAAATTTTAATACACTACTATGAAACCACGCACAGGAATCTCCACCAAAGGCACTATGAAGGCACCTGAAAATGGAGTAATTTTCAGACCTTTTATTTCTCGTTTCCTAATACATTGCTTTGATTTATTTGGTGTTTATTTTCTCTCCTTCTTCTCATCTCTCCACACAGTTACTTCAACTCAACCCCTTGTGGCAATATTATTGTCTAACTTTCTGTTTTCTCACTTTTTAAATTCTTTCTCTCATTGTTTTTAATTCTCCATATTTTTCTCTGTCACTCCTGTCCACTTCTGTCCTCTCTATTTTATTCCTTCTGCTTTTCCTTGTCTTAGCTCTCCCATCTTCTACTGACTATTTTCCAGTTTACAAGGATGCAAATATATTAACAGGTTCCAGTAATCTAATAGCTTCCTCGATCTCAAAGTATACCATCCCCCCACCTATACCTTATCTTTGTCCCCACAAATATTTTCTTAATACTCTCAGTACAACTCTTCAATCCAATACAACCTAACCTCACATCAAAATTTTCACCGATTGTTATTCTCTACATAGACTTGCATTCTTCTTTCACCCATATCTCAATCTCTTCCCTCCTATCCTTCTCTACAGCATACAGCAATTGCAAATAACCATTAAACATAGACTTCAAAGAGTATTGACAAGTGATGAAAGTGTAATTGCAAGGTCTATCATACATAAGCAATGCACAATCGAATCTAGTAATGCAATTACAACCCGAAGTGATTCTTTCCTCAGAGCATAAGGATGGAGTCCAAATTACTTAATTAAATAACTAAAATGGTAAGTACTATATCTGGAGTAATAAATCTGAAACTACATTGCAAGCAATATCTAACTGAAAAATATCTTCATATCAATTACAAGCTGTCTACATCTGACTTGACTGCTACTTTCAGCACCAAAAGAGGGAAAAACCACTCAAGAAAACAGGTGAACATGCACATAGGAAGGGAGGAAAAAAAGACAACAAAAGACTTCCAAGGTCTTTGAACTCTGCCAAGGCAGACTGAGGGGGCACCAATAGAGCAGAAAGCAAACTTCAGGTAACAGAGCTCAACAAATTGAGTAAAGAACTAATGAAACTTGGTGAATTCAAAGAGGACATGAGCAAAAGTTTATGGAATTATGCAGAACAACAAATGTAGAAGAACTGACCAAACAACTTATAATATGAAATACACATTTACCAAAGTTATAGAATCAGTGAAAAGTCATCAGTCATACAGAAAAATTAAATATTAAAACAGGGATAGGATTCATAAATTGCAGAAATTACCACGGTGAAGACAGACTTTCAGAAATTGAAGGCAAAAGGTAAATTATGGTGCACTACTTAGAGAAGAGTAAAGCAGAATAAGAAAGCAAGGAAAATTCATTGAACAGCTACAAGATGACACTAAGATGACAAAGCTAAGGCTAATTGGAACAAGAGAGGAACTAGAAGATAGCATATTTTGAATCATTAATTTTTAATAGAAAGCTTCCTGTATATGAGAATGTAGTTTACAGAATACTGACAAACTACAAAAAAGAAGATTCCCAAGATGTAGTTAAAATGCCAGATGTAAAAAAAGAAACCAGAATTTTAAAAGCAGACAGAGCAAAAAATCACACATAAAATGAACCACTTTGAATTACAGCAGATTCCTTAATACACAATTTGAAGGCTAGAAGAGCTTAAAGTATTTTAAGCCCTGAAAGCAAATAACTTCCAATCCAGTTTAATATATCAATAAAAGTTTCCTTCAAAATAGATGAAGAAATAAGGACATTCCAAGAAAAATCATAATTCAAGAGATTTTTGCTTACAAAACCAACCCTCCACAAACTACTCATGGGTATCCTAGACAAATACAATGAAATCAAGAAAGCCAACACTCTAGATGAAATGAATATATCAAACAAAAGAGTGTGATATATTAATTTAATTCAGCAATATTTCTCAAGATTAATGGCCTTAACTTCCCAGTTAAAAGAAAAAGATTGTCAGACTGGATCAAAAAGCATAAACCAACAGTCTGCTGCATTTGAGAAACTACACTAATCTCAAAAGATATTTATAGACCAATGGTGACAAGCTCTTTAGAGACCAAATGCTAAATTGCAACCCCAAACCCATTTATGTATGGTAAAGTGACAACTCTGTAATTAAACCTGAATACTGAAGTTTTAGTTTAGAAAAAATACAACTCATACATTAACATCTTTTGCTTTAAAAGAAAAACATATTAGCATTCAGGCCATATGTTTGCCATCACTGTCATAGACTAAACATTGAAGAATGAAAGCCAGTATTGCATGCATCAAAAACTCCAAAAGAGCAAGGGTAGCAATTTTAGCCTCTGAAAAAGTAAATTTGAACCTCTCACTGATTAGAAAAAACAAAGTAGATTACTACAAACTGATTAATGAAATAACCCAATAAGAAGAGATCACACTTTAAATATACATGTCCTGAACACGGGAGCATCTATTTTCATAAAACAAATACTTCTGGACACAAAACATCAAAAAGACACTATACTAACACAATCATGGTAGGTGATCTCAATAATTGACTTTCACAAAGAGATAGTTTAACTGAACAGAAACATTAATAAAATACCAAAATTGAACTACAGCAATGAATATAGGAACCTAATAAATATCTGTATAATGTTCTCCTCTACTCCAATAAAGTACACATACTTCTCTGAAGCACAGAGACCCTTCTACAAAATAGTTTACATGTTAATCCACAAAGTCTTCTTAAATAGACACAAAAGTATAAAAATCACCCCATACATTATCAGACCATGAGCAATGAAATAGAGAAGACAACAGAAAATTCCTGGAAACCTGTCAACACACTTCTGAATGAATAATGGGTTACAGAATAAATCAAGGAAAAAATTAAATAATATCTAGAAACAAATAGTGATGCCAGTACAATACACCAGAAGATGGCCTCATATTTCTCAGAATGTGTTAAAATCAAAATGAATCAAAGATCTAAACATTAAAATAGAAAAACTGAACCTACTAATGGAAGGTAAAATAGGTAAAACACTTGAAATCATAGGCACAAGAAAGGATATTCTGAACAGAACTCCAACTATGAGAAGAAATCATAACAAGGATTAATGAATGGGATTATATAAAAAAAAAACTTCTGCAAGGAAAAGAAAATATCACCACAGTTTAAGACACAGCCTAAGAAATGGGAAAGCAATGTTTTGCAAGATATTATTTAAATGGAAGACTGATAATTAGCACATAAAAAAATTAGACCACCCAAACTAAAAGATCCTATCAAAGAATGGGCAAGACTTGCACACAGGTCTCAGAAGAAAAAGTAGCCAAAAATCATAGGAATATATGTTAAACACTGCTTGCCATTAAAGAAACACAAATTAAAACAAAGCTAAAACATCATTTTTACCAGAAAGAATAGCAACCATTGAAAAATGAAATAGTAACAAATGCTGGCATGTCTGTGCTGAAAAAAATGAACCTTCCTACACTGTTGGTAGGAATGTAAACTATTACAGCCATTATAAAAATCAGTAAGGGGATGTCTTAAAGTGCTAAAATTAGATATTCCACTTGATCTAGCTATTCCCCTTCTGGGTATCTTCCCAAAAGTGTTAAAAACATTATATTGTAGCAACACATGCATTCAATATATCCTGCCATCTGTTTACATGAGCACAATTTGTAAATAGCTAAATCTTGGAGAAGATCACCAGGCAAATGAATAAAGAAAATGTAGTGTCCATATAAAATAGAATATTATTCAGCTATAAAGATGGTTACACTGGAGATTTTCATAAAGAAATGAATACACCTGTAAAGTACAATGTTGAGTAAAATAAATCAGACATACAAGCTTAAATGTCATATACCTCTCATTTGAATAGGGAAAAGTACAAATAAAGAGCAAAATAAGAATCAAGAGAAAGAAATGAGAATGGGTCAAGGGAGAGAAGGAAGAGAAGATCAAGTAAAGATTTAATGTGTATGTACATATACCAAATACCCAAACAAGAATCATGGCAGTGGGTAAAGGGGGCTTAAAAAAGAGGAAGCGAAGGAAAGAGAAGGCAAATTAACAAAAAAAATAATAATAACCAAGGAGTATTAGGCATATGTACCTATTTCCAAGGATGAGTGTAAACTTCACATAATTCAGACATGTCTAATAAAATAAATTTTTCAAATAATCTAAAAACTTCAAAGAAAACTCCTTCATAATTAATTTTACTTAATTTTTCAGAAAAGATGGCTCATCAGACTAAAAGTGCCTACTGAGGCAGAGTGCGGTGGCCAGGGTTCAATCCCTGGCCTGCCAAGCTGGCCCCGACACAGAGCACACTGAGATGGTGATTGAGACTGGGTGTGGTGGTGGGCACCTGTAATACCAGCATTTGGGAGACTAAACCAGGAGGTTCACTACAAATCCAATATTTGCAGTGAGATACTGTAGACCCCGTAGACCTTGTCCTAAATACAGAAAAAAAATGTTAGAAAAGCTTTTTGTTCTAATAATTGCAATAATTATTCTAATTATTGTATCTTAAAACATCAACATGGAGTACTTACAAAATTGTTACACATATTTAATATACTCCATATCATCAGGATACCTTACACATATAGAGAAAACATTCCTAAAATTTATTTGGAACCAGAGAAGACCAAGAATAGCAAAGACAATCCTAGAAAACAAAGGCAAGGCAGAAAGCATTACAAACCCAGACTTGAAATTGTACTATAAAACTACAGAGATAATATCAGCATGGTACTGGAAAAAAAAGAAGAGGATCTATGGAACAGATTCCAAGATGCAGACACAACTACAAACACATTCAGCCACTTTATCTTTGACAAAATAGCCAAAGTGTTTCACTGGAAAACTGACTTTCCACATGCTGAAAACTACAACTAGACTAAGGTCTATCAGCATGCATTAAACTAAAGTCAAAATGAATTAAAGATCTAAACATTAAAACAGAAACACTAAATCTACTGACAGTAGGTGAAAATATTAAAGATATATAGGTACACAGACAGTTCATGAACAAGCAGCACAAGAAATACCTCAAAAATCAACAACTTGGATCTTATCTTATTGAGAAGTTTCTGCATGTCAAAAGAAATCATCAACAGAGTGAAAAGACAGCCCACAAATTGGGGGAAAAAATGTCTTGACCAACTGTCAATCAAGTAACTTCTATATAGAATATATAAAAACTAAAAAACCTCACCCCTCAATTCAAAAACCCAATTTAAGAATGGGCATTTGAGATTCATACACACTTCTCAGAGGTAGAAATATAAATGACAAATGCATTTTAAAAGTTCCTTGCAACTCCCTGGAGCCTGTGCCCCAAAGCTCGCCTCAAGTGAGGACTTTTGTGACTCTTCTGGCCCTTGATCCACTCAAGCCAGCTGGTGAGTGTGTGGGACAACTTTCAGCTTCCCCGAATGCTGCGCCATCTGGAGGCCCCACCCTTAAGACCTACCAGTAATTGAAAATTTCTGCCAATCCTACCCAGCTTAGCCTGCCCTGCAACTACCCGGAGCTCCTGCCACCAAGCCCACCAAATGAGAGAGAATTTTTGTGACTCTTCTAGCCCCTGATCCACCCGAGCCTGGCAAGGTGAGTGTGTGGGAGAACTTTCAGCTTCCCTGTACACCTCACCATCTAGAGCCCCTTCCCACAAGCCCGCCAAACAAGTGAGAATTTCTATGACTCTTCCGGCCTCTGATCCAGCCCAGCACAGCCCAGTGAGTGTCTGGGAGAGCTTCTGTGCTCCATGATGCTCCCTGGGCCAGGGACACAACAGAGGGGAACCACCAGCTCACATTTGTGCCAGAAGGGCTGCAGCAAAAAGGAGATTAACACAATAGCTAGATCCAGGCCAGACATAACTGGATAATCACAAACATAATAGATCTGCACCTGAATCTTATTACACACTAAGGTTGTAACTGCACCAAAGCTCTACACCAAAGGTCAAAGGTCAGTGCCATACAAAATGAAAAAGAAAAGGAGCAAAATTAAATCTCAGGCCTCGAGCCAACCAGTGATAACTGCAGAGGACATAAGCTCAGCTGAAATGAATGAATTAACAGAGGCAAAAGCAAAGAAACAACAGCAGAAAGGTATAGAGGAACTCAGACCAGAATTAATGCCTGAAATAAAAGACAAAATTTTTGAATACATAGAATCTGAAGTAAAGAATCAAATCCAGAAACGCATGGGGTAAATTCAAAGCCCACCCAGAATAAGTGCAGAGAACACTATTCCACCTGAAACTGAAAAAGTCCTCCCAAAATCATTTATGGAGGCAAGTATAATACTGATTCCCAAACCTGGGAAAGACACAACCAAAAAGGAGAACTACAGACCAGTCTCCCTCATGAACATAGATGCAAAAATACTCAACAAAATCCTGGCAAATAGAATACAGCAAATCATCAAGAAGATCATACACCATGACCAGGTAGGATTCATCCCAGGGATGTAAGGATGGCTCAGTATTCAAAAATTTATAAATGTAATACACTATGTTAATAGAGTGAAATCTAAAAACCACATGATCATTTCAATTGATGCAGAAAAAGCTTCTGATGAAGTCCAACACTCATTCATGCTGAAAATCCCACAGAAAATTGGAATAGAAGGCCTCTACCTCAGTTTGATAAAAGCCATCTATGACAAACCAATGGCTAAGTTAATTCTAAACAGAAAAAACCTGAAACCTTTTGCTCTTAGATCTGGTACAAGACAAGGATGTCCTCTATCATACCTCCTATTCAATATAGCCTTGGAATCATTAGCTAAAGCCAATAGAAAAGAGGGAGAAAGAACAGGAATAATAATAGGTGAAGAAGTTAAATTATCATTATTTGCAGGTGACATGATACTTTACTTGGACGACCAAAAAAATTCCAACAAGCAGCTACTAGAATTGACACACAAATTCAGTAGCATAGCAGGGTACAAAGTCAATACTCAAAAGTCAATATCATTCCTCTACAGAGAAAACAAACACAAGGAGAGGGAAATTAAAGAGGGAAAAGACAATATTTTTTAAAATAGCATACCTAATCTCCTGGAAGAGAAAGTAGGAGAAACCCTTGAAGACATAGGGGTAGGCAAAGAGTTCATGAACAAATATGTATTCGCACAGGAAACACTTGAAAGAATTAACAACTGGGATCAACTTTTATTGAGACGTTTTTGCATGTCAAATGAAATTATCAACAAAGTGAAAAGATGACCCACAAATTTCAAAAAAATCTTAACAATAAGCACTCAGACAAAGGTCTGACTCTAGAATTTATAAAGAACTAAAATACATTAGGGCCCTCAAATTTAAAGACCCAGCCCAAAAATGGGCATCTGAGATGAATACACACTTCTCAGAGGACGAAATTAAAGAAGCAAATAGATATATGAAAAAATACTGCACATCACTAGCCATCCATAAAATGCAAGTTAAAACAACACTGAGATACCATCTCACTCCAGAAAGAATGGCTGTCATAAAGAAATCAACCAACAACAAGTGTTGGAGTGGATGTGGGGAAAAGGGAACACTTCTCCACTGCTGATGGGCATGTAGACTGGTACAACCATTGTGGAGATCAGTGTGGAGACTTCTCACAAAACAGGAACTGGAAATCCCATTCAAGCCGGCTATCCCCTGGGATTACCCTGGGAATTTTCCTGGAGGAACTGAAAACACCAGATCATAGTGATACATGTGTATCTATGTTTGTAGCAGCACAATTTGTGATAGCCAAATTTGGAAACAACCAACATGCCCACCACATGAGGAATGGTTGAAAAAGTTGTGGTATTTTTATACAATGGAGCATTACTCAGATAGAAGGAATGATAGACTTGAACATTTATATTTAAATGGATGCCACTTAAACATATACTCATAAGTGAAATAAACCAAACATATATGTGTAAATATCATATAGTCTCCCTAGTATAAGAAATCAAAAGAAGAAACACAATTAGAAAGGTTTAACAACAACCAAAATGAATTTAGTCAGATAGGTAGGGTAAACTCAACTGTATATGCTGCAGAGTAATAATCAGCTTTTATTGTGGATGGTTAACAACCTACGGTTACAGATCAAAAATTGGAGAAATGAAAGGGCTGCAAGATCGGCCAACATTTGGCCCTAGCCTTTCAAGGTCATTGAGGACTCAGGACATAAGAGAACCTGTACTATAACATCACAAAACTGAGTTGTGCCCCAAATTTTCTGATCAAGGACATTATGAGGCCACAGAGGAATGCATTCAATGATGTATAGTGTGTGTATGGAGAGTCACATGGAGAGAAAACTTTCTCTCAGGCTTCTACAGATAGCAAATTGGTCAAACAAGGCTGTGACTCATCCACAAGCTTGATACTGACAAGGGATTTGCAAGCTGTGATACAAGGTTAATGCATAAACCCTGAGGTTACCTGACTGACCTTATCTGATACAAAAGCTACATTTTTTGTTATATAGGTCTTGCTTTTTCTTGGTCTTAACCATTCAGCAGAAAAGTATAAAAATGAGGTATATAAAATATGCCCATAAAAATATGCTGAGCTGTAAATGGCTCTAATCAACAACTTCTTTGGATAACCCACTATTATTGTGGACTGCTGAGCTGTGTTTGATTATTTCATTGAGTTCAGGCACTCATAATAATTGAATGACAATAGAATACCCATCTTTGGCAGGACTAACCAAGAAAAAGGGAATACAATGAAAGGACCATTCTGTGTTTATATAAATAGTACAGTTAGGATAATATGCAGTACTTTTGCATAATCCTATGAGAAGAAAGATTTGCACCAATAATGTTTGGACAGGATATCATGTCTGCTTCTTGTATGATGCATAACCACTAGGAAGATAACCATGTAGAAAATATTAATTATTGAAACTGTACAATAATTCAGCTTTTAGAAAAAGATAGGTATACAGCCACATTCTCTTAATTCATTGATTAGAGGAATCTGCTGTAATGGTGTTTATAAATACAATATCATGTATGCACCCTGTACAACAAAAAACTACTACGAAAACAATATGCAATGTATTAATTATTGAATCTCTCCTACTAATTTGATTTGAAACTGTCTCATTGCTATTTGTTGTTCAATAAAATAAAAAGAAATAAAAAGTTCCACAGCACTGATCATTCAAGAAATGCAAACTAAAACAACACTGAGATTCCATCTCACTCCTAAAGAATGTCTATTATCAAGAAGTCAACCAATAACAAATGCAGCAGAGACTATCAGGAAAATGAAACCTTTCTCCACTGTTGGTGGAGTTTAGTCCGGTGTAATTACTGTGGAAGCTAAGGATGAGACTCCTAAAAAAACTAGGATTAGAACCTAGCTATTTCCTTTCTGGGTACCTTTCCATAAGAACTGAAAGCATCATAAAACAGTGATAATATTTGTGCACCCAGGTTTATAGCATAATTTGTCATAGATAAATCTTAGAAGTAACTCAAATGCCCATTAACTGTGGAAAGAAAAAAAGATATATTTTTATACATAATGGAGTATTACTCAGCTCTAAAAAAAAAAAAAAGATGAACTTAAGGCTTTCATAGATAAGTGCATAGAACTAGAGGTTACTCATAAATGAAGTAAATCAGACTCACATGTGTAAACATTGTATTGTCTCCCTAGTGTGAGAACCTGAAATAAACAAAATCTGAAAAGTACAATTGATCTAGATTGTAGATCAATCCTCTTTACTAGTAAAGAGGAAAGGAACTGAACACCAGGAATAAACAAATGAGATGAGGGTAAGGAAAAAGCATAGGAGACAAAGGAAGGGGAAAAGTCATGTGAGTATATACACAAGATAGTCAAGAATTCTGCTACTAATTTCTATCCACTTTTTGAAGGTATCAGGTAATGTTTAAAATTTTTACTTTGACCAATTTTACATGCTACTAGCTATAATCTGAGCAATACATTGAGGATATTAGTATACAACATAGCAACCACTGTTGAATACTTTTCATCTTTTATTTTTTTAATGTCTTAGTCATCATTTGTAAAGTCTTATTCATCATTTTATACTTTCTTTAAAATAATATATGTAATTATATTCTTTAAAATTATATTTATATGGACAAGGGAAAATATTTCAAGGCTCATGGAAAGGATTAATGTTATAATTGCTTGATCAATCTTACATGCCTAAAGCTGGCAGTCTGAATAACAAAATAGCTGATAACAACATGTAATGCAACAGCCAGTGTTAATTTCCTGTTCTTGTTTTCAAAACAGTACAATTTTTATTGTTTTATTGGTGTTTTGTTTGATCTTTGTTCTTGTTATTTGTTTTGGTTTCACTCTCCTTAAAAAGAAGACAGTAACATGGAGGATTACTTGGTTTGCTTTATATAATTTTATGTAATCTTAACTGTATTGAAGGAATTATAAACATGTTACTTATAAATACTTATACTACCCTTGCTGGCTTTGTATAGATGACATAGAAGTTGAATAGACTTTAGTAACTGGTACCTGTGTCTTCCAGGATTTCCCTATTGCCTTTCATTACCCAGGTGTGGAAAAAAATAAATACTAGCCCACAAAGAAATACAGAATTACATGTGCTAGGTAAGAAAAAAAAATACATTTTAAAAAAGGAAAAAGAAAAGTGAAAAGGAGCCAGATTATATAAAGAACTAGCAGAAAGATCCTTCTAATAGTAACATAAATGAACAAAGAGCTGATCACACTGAAAGTATGTCACATTTTGTGGAAGAGTTTTGGGCTTGTACAAAGGGGCTCTGCTACAGATATTGTTTCTGATGAGGATTATGCTGGAGATACAGTGAGCACCCAGGACTTTAATTTAAGGTAAGAGCCATCTAGGAGCTTGGAGGAAAAGAGTGACATAATTTGGCATTTTAAACAATTTCCTCTTTGCGATCTGTTGTCAAGATGAGCAGCAAGGACCAGAGAGATAGCTCAGCACTCTAAAGCACCTGCTTAGGCAAGCTTAGGCAGGTGCAAGGGACCGTGGTTCTCAGCACCACATGCCATCTAGCCCTGCCTTCAGGGCAGGCTGAGCTGGCAAAAAAAAAAAAAAAAAAAAAAAAAAAGAGCAGCAAGACCAATCAGAAGTTTATTATAATTATCCAAGTCAGAGATAATGGGATATTGATCTAGATTGGTAGTGGTTCCCTTGATGAGAAGTGATCAAATCTTTAAGATATGGACAGATTTCAGACTGGATAGAATGCCTAGTAGGACACAAAGAGAAAAACAAAGGATACAAGAAGATTGTGGACTAAGAAAATTGAAAGATAGAAGTACCTCTGTCTAAAAAGTGGCACAATCTGGAGCTGTGAAAGAATCAAGAGAATGGCCTCTAAGTGTGAAATGTCTTAGGAATTAAATCTGATTCTGCAGTGGAATTACACATATGGGTGCTATAGATGGAATACATGTGTTTTCTCAGACAAATTTATAAACTGAAGTGCTAAAGCTTAATGTGAAGTACAGAGAGGTAATAGACTTTAGATAAAGTCATGAAGCTGAGACCTACCTGAAGGAACTGGCTTTATAAGAGGAAGAAGAAAGACAAGAGTGTTCTCTCCCCACGATGTGAAGACAGTGAGAAAGGAGCTGCCAAGCAAGAGAGTTCTCATCAGAGACCAGATCTGTGCCACCTGGACACTGGTCTCTGTTAAATAAACCTCTGCTGTTTGTGTTCTGTATTTTGAGATAGTCATCCCCAGCTTCTAAGACAGGAGTCCTGAGTTTGAATGATGCACCTTCCTAAAAAAGACAGTCCACGGACACAATCTGAAGCACCCTCACTGCCTAAGGTTGCAGACAAGATGACCCAGCCGGGAAACTGAGGAGGGCAAGGTAGAGAATGACAGAACTCAATTCCAGAAACCCAGAGATTAAAGGATTTTAAGAAGGAAGGGTGATCAATTGTGGAAACTGTAGCAGGTACAGGAGTACATACAATGAGATGCTAGTTCACATTGGGTGAGCTGTGGAAAGAAACCAAATCTAAATGGAAGAGAAATAAAATGGAAGCAGACAGAAAAGGCAACATCCTCAGGGAGTAGGGGTTTTGCTACAGTGGGAACCGAGAAAGGATGCATAGCTAGAGCAAAATTGACTTTAAAAGGATCTCATTAATGGAAGGTATTACATCATTGTGTAACACTGATAAAGGTTCCATGTACAAAGAAACATTGATGACATGAAGACAGATGATTTTTGGAAGAACATTCTAGACAGAACTTGGTGAGATCCAATGCCTTAGAGAAGGTGAGACCTCAGGAGGGCCAGTGGTGTAAGACAAGGGAATGCTCAGTATAGGGATACTGGTTGTAATTTGGTGTATCTCATGGGGTATATAGGGAAGTTCTCTTCCATTACTTCTCTTTTCTCTGTGACGTAAAAAACAAAAGTCATCAGCCAATGGGTAAAGGCAATGGAGGTATTAAAAGTTTAACAAAAGAGAGCATAAATCCTTTACTCGGTAAATTCTTAGGAGAAATAATAGATTTCTTTTTTAAAATTTTATTTCGTTTCATTGAGAGACAAAAATCAATGAAACAGTTTCAAAGCTGATTAATAGGATAATTTCAATAATTAATACTTTTTACATAGTTATTTTCCTAGTGCTTATCCATAGCACCAGAAGCAGACAGGGTCTCCTGTGCAAACACTGTTAGCACAAATCTTTCTTCTCAGAAAATAAGAAAAAGTAGTTGCATATCTATCCTAACTATTCTGCGTATACAAATATTCTTGAGCACCCCTCAAAGCCCTTCCTGAAGCTTGCAGAAATAAATTTAAAATTAAGCCAGTTGTCACTGCTGTATTTTTTTCTGCATGAATACAGCTATGGGAAGTGCTGAAATTATCCTAAATGTTGAGTGCCCACCAAATTAAAAGTTCAGAATTAGGAATAAACAGTGAGCAGTACTTCATCAAATTCACAGTACTTTAGACAATGGGAGGAAACACATCATGTAGGGAAAGCAATTTAAAAATGCAGACTAATAATAGAGAACATCCAGAGGGAGACGGTATCTGCACTTATGCTAGGGCGCATTCAGAGTAGGATAAATGGAGGTTACCATAGTCTGTAATTTATGCATCAGAAAATTTCACACCTGGGATGTTAATTTCATGGGTCAAGACTGTGCTAAGTGATGCCCAGACATCTGCTTTAAAACAAAATTATTGTGTGCGTCTGGGACCACCACAAGTTAGGACATTCCTTCACACACCTGAGGCCACCCACGGTGGCTCTGTAGCCATCATCAGCCACAGAATGAATATATTGCATTAGATCATAAATGCTATGGGTACCGCTTGGATTACCATGAGAAAAAGAGAAAGAAGTCGAGAGGCTCATGAACACTCAAAGAAGGCCAAAAAAAAATGATTGGCCTAAAGGCTAAGCTCTACCACAAACAATGCCATGCAGAGAAAATACAAATAAAACTATCAGGATGCATGAAAAGAAAAACACCAAACAAAAGAGCAATGAAAGGACTCCACAAGGAGCAGTGCCTGCCTACCTGCTGGACAGAGAAGGACAGTCTCCTGCAAAAGTACTTTACGACATGATTAAACAGAAACAAAAAGAAAAGGTGGGAAAATGGGAAGTCTCTCAGCCCAAAGCGCGTGCAGAAGGAGAAGCAGAAGTATTAAAAGTTATTTGAACTGGAAAGAAGACATGGAAGAGGATGGCTACTAAGTCTGCTTTGTTGGAGATGGCTTTACAAGAAAACCAAATAATATGAAAGATTCATTAGGCCAATGGGCTTATGTTTTAAGAAGACCCATGTAACACATCCTGGACTAAAAGCCACCTTTTGCCTGCCAGTACTTGGTGTGAAAAAGAATCCTTCATTGTCACTGTATACAACTTTGGGTGTTATTACCAAAGGAACAGTCACTGAGGTGAACGTGAGCAAGTTGGCCCTTGTGACACAGGGAGGCAACGTTATTTGGGGTAAATATGCCCAGGTAACCAACAATCCTGAAAATGATGGATGCACCAGTACAGTCTTACTAGTTTGACAGATGTTTCATACAGTAACTTCTTACACTTATTGAAGACTACAGACCAATCAGGAAAACCATAACTTGAATACTGCGGAACAACTCTTATGACTACATTCATCAAGAAAACTATTTATTAAACTGTAAAAACATTAAAATGGCCCAGTTTTTTAAAAAAAATTTTGTGAATGTGCTTCTGAGGGTGTTTCTATCACATATTAGCATTGGAATCAGTACAGTGAGTCGGGGAAGTACTCTCACCAAGCAGGCAGGCTGCACCCCGCATCCTCTCTGCTGCTGAGAGACTGGATGGGACAAAACAGCATAGAAAGGATGAGTCCACTCTCCTTGTTCTTGAGCTGGGACACCCCTCTGCTCCACCCTGAGTATCAGAGGTCCAGATCTTGGGCCATTGAATTCTGGAACTTACATTAGCATATTTCTCCCATCCCTCACTCCTCAGTCTCAGACCCTTGGTCTTGGCCTGGGAAACAAATCCAGTTATCCTGGTGGTCAAGCCTTCAGACATGGACTAAGTTACACCTTCAGCTTTCCTGTGACTTTTCAGCCTACACAATAATGTGAGGCAGCTCCTGTAACAACTGTCTTTTCCTGTTGATTCTGTTTCCATGAAGAACCCCAATAAATACAACACAGCCCTGAGATTCATAAGTAACTGAGAGAAGGTTTGGCTCTTTGTTCTTTCTGTTGAATCCACTCCTTTCCACTATAGAAACCCAGCGAGATCAGGGTTACCAACCTCCCAATCCCACATTGTCTCCTACTGTGCTCAGAGTAGATTCACATATCCATTGCTAAGGGCATACACAACCTTATGGCACAGAGAGTTTCTTTTTCTGCCCCACCTTATTTTCAACCTGTGAATTGAGTTTCATTAGAAAATTAGTAATTAATTTCATTCCATCCTAATTCAAATAATGTTTTAGTGACCCAAATTTTTTTCAATCCTAGCATATATGCTTCCATTACATTTTACTGACAAAAGCTGGTATTCAATGACCTATTTTTCATTGCTCTCATACTCATACATTTTTTACATTTATTTGATTTTGTTGAAGAACAAATAGCAATGAGACACTTTCAAATCAAATTAATAGGAAAGATTCAACAATTAATACATTACACATTCTTTTCCTAGTGGCTTTTTGTTGTAAAAGGTGTATACATGATACTCTATCTACAAACACTCTTAGAGCAGATGCCTCAATTCAATGAATTAAGAGAATGTAGCTGTATACCTATCTTGTTTTTTTTGCAAAGCTGAATTATAGTACAGTTCAATATTTAATTCTTTTTACATGGTTATCTTCCTAGTGGTTATCCATAGTACAAGGATCAGACAGGATATCCTGTCCAAGCACTATTAGTGCAAATATTTCTTCTCATAGAATTACGCAAAAGTACTGCATATTTATCCTAACTGTACTGTTTATACAAACACAGAATAGTTCTTCCTTTGTATTCCCCCTTTTTTGTTTAGTCCTGTCAAAGATGGGTATTCTATTGTCATTCAATTATTATAGCTACTTGAATTCACTGAAACAATTCATATAGTCCAGCAGTCCACAATAATAGTGGGTTATCCGAAGAAGTTGTTGACCAGAGAAATTTACAGCTCAGCTTATTATTATGGCCTTATTTTATATACTTCATTTTTATACTTTTCTGCTAGATGGTTAAGACTGAGATAAAGCAAGATCTATATAACAAAAAAATATAACTTTTGTATCTGATGAGGTCAGTCAAGTCCCCTCAGAGTTTATCTTGTAACCCTGTACCTCACTCTATAGATCCTTTGTCAGTGCCAGCCATAGGGATGGGTCATGGCCATTGCTTGACCAGTTTGCTCTCTGTGAAAACCTGAGAGAAAGTTTTCTCCCCATGTAACTCTCCTTAGGCACACTATAGATCATCGATCACATTCCCCTGGGGCTCCATAATCTCCTTGATCAGAAAATTTGGGGCACACCTGAGTTCTATGATGTTACAGTACAGGTTCTCCTATGTCTTCATACCTTTTAATAGTAAGCATTTTTACAAGTACAAAAAACATTTGTAAAGTATTGCTTAAACTTGAGTGTACCAACTTATGCTGTTTTTATTTCTTGTTGTGATATGTACTGAAAAACAAATAAAGGATTCGTGGCCAAAAAAAAATAAATAAATAAAAATGACAGACAGAGGGACTGGGTTCAATTCCTGACATGCCATTGTTCCGCCAAGGTATGCTGAGACAACAATTGAGACTCCGCCCACTTGGTGGTATTTACCTATAATCCCAGCACTTGGGAGACTGTAAACAGGAGGATCACTAGGAGTCCAATCTGGGTAGTGAGTCCCTATGGACCCTGTACTATATACATAAAAATTAATCAGTTAATTAATTGAAAAGAGAATTAATTTTTCAGACCTAAAGAGTCACATCTAAACAAACAATAAAATAGGAAAGGAGGCAAATCCCATTAAAGCTCACCATTCTCCCAAGACACCATTCTCCTGAGATGCCCCAATATGCCAGTCTCCTCAAGAAGAGAGAACTCCAGCCCCAGCCCCAGCTGCAGAGGAAGGGATGGATTCCATTTAGTCCCACTCACAAACTGCTAGCTTACAAACAAAAAGACATCAGCCAAAATTTGGTCACTTACTCATCGCAAATTTAGTAAGCCTGTAAATTGTGAATGATGTCATCTTTGACTGGTCAAATCCATTAACTAATATGGTGCCCTCTCTGGATATTTTGGCTTCTGTGGTGTATGATATCTGATATCTGGATTGGAACAAAGGAAATGAAAGAGGAAGGGACAAAGACTGAAAGGACTGAGCTAGAGCAGGAAGAAGGAAATAACTAAAATGTAGAAATTTTAATCTGTAAACAAAATTTTGACTGGCATTTAGGGATGAGTTAGAATAATTTACATGTGCAAAGATTGCTTTTTTTAGATTACGGACACAAGAATACTATGAACTACACAATTTTAAAACTCTGATTTGATAATCCTGAGATTCAAGTAGAATAAATATTCACCCACCCTCTCAAAGCTAATTATAACTGACCTCGTGCCCCAGGCTAAGACAGAGGCTCACAATTTCAAGTCCAATCTTTAGAAATGCCTCAGCAACTGTTGTAATATATGCGACAAAGGTGGTGTCATTTCTTCCAATATCTCAAAGTTTTATTGTAGAAAACCATAAAAGGAACATTTGTGGAGGCCAGAGAGATGGCTCAGTGGAATACATGCTTCCCTGGCAAGCACAAGAGCCTGAGTTCAATCCCCGGTTCTGCCAAAAACAAAAAAAAAAGTAACATTTTTTATTCATTTTGAATTCCATGCAGTGTTATCTCACTATAAATAAAATGTACTCATGTTAAAACCAGTGCAATGCCTTGGGTTCAAATAAAGTTATTTTAGAAATAAATGACTTAATTTCTAATTCATTAGTTAAAACCACATTGCCACATGAGGACTCATAACTTTCTTCTCATTACATTACCTTTTATTAGAAGCAGAATAACATTACATTGTGGATGATATTGAATTTCCCAGAATGTACAGTAATCATTTTAACCAGTTCCCAGAAAGATAATAACAAAGTCAATGACCATTATTCCTTATCTGAGACTATGTTTATCATCCCTTAAAAAAGCAATACCAGGTAAACTTTTGGAGAATTTTCCTGCAATACATGCTCAATATTTATCTACTGGAAAAATAAGTGCATAATTTACATAGAATCAATTAAGTCCCAAATTTTACCACCAACCAGAATACCTAATCTTTGGACATTTTGCTTCATTCTTTTCCATCCCAATCTGTTCTCAGATAAAAATTAAGTTAATTACTAGTTAGTGTGTATCATATAATAAATACATTGTACACTTAAGCACACACACACCTACTCACATGTCCGGACACATGCACATGCACAGGCATACACACCACACAGGAATCAACCTTCCTGCCGATAATATTTCCCATCTTCCACCCTGAGGCAAATAAATCTGATAGTGCTTTCTGAGCAAAGAGGGGTAAAGAAAAGCAGGCCGTCACACCTCTTCCCTCATTTCAGGAATGAGTGGAGCTTGCCTCTTGTCTGACTACTCTGCAAGCAAACTCCGTCTTCCCTAGTTGTGCAAGAAGAATAGCTATGCAGCTGTGTTGAGCACAAGAGGCAATATTTGTATTTAGGACAGGGTCTGCAGGGTCTAAAGGGTCTCACTCTGCAGATCCAACTCAGACTTGTAGTGATCCGCCTGTTTACAGCCTCCTAAGTGCTGGGATTGCAGACAGGCCCAGTCTCAATGGCGTTTCAGCATGTGCCAGAAGTGGAGTCGGCACTGCAGGCCCAGGATCAAACTCCCAGCCCCTGCATCAGCCGAAGCAGGTGTTTTAATCCACTGAGCTATTTGGCCAGCCCTTTCATTTCATATATTAACCTACTCAGATTGTTAGCTTTCTTCTTTGTAATGTAAGAAGTTTGAATAATATATTCTATACCTATATTATAAAATATTACTGCTAATAATAAACAAGCCTGAAAAATATATCTGTATGGCTCAATAGGTAAGTGAGAGACTTTTCTTCAATTTTAATCACTTCTTCCTTATGAATTTCCACTAGAATCACTACTGTTTTTATATTTCTTCTGTGATTTCAAGAATATAGGCATCAAGTTTCTTATTAGACATCCATGTTATTATCAAATGTCTACCTATATTTGAAATTATATATACCTCCTTTTCAATAGGTACCACTCTATATTTGGGCCTGTACTATCTTACTTTTTGAATCAGATTCAAGCATTGTTTTTTTGGAAACTGGAATTTTGCTAATGAATTTTTGGCAGGGTCTTTTTCTTATTTCATTAATTTTGTGTACATCTCTTTAATTTACTGCCTTCTAAATATTTAACATTCTTGATGTTTCATATATTTTTAATTTATGAATACATTTTATTTTTAAACATTTACATTACCATAATGTATTATGAATGCCTAAGATCCACTGCATTCTCCAACTTTTGATGTGCAAGTTTTCTGATTTCTGATTAATTTCCTTTTTCAAGCATTGATTGTTTTTAAGCATTCTCTTTCTAAAATATCATCTCGAAGGAATAGGAGGACATTTTTTACATACTTACTTCTAATATGTTATTACACTGTCACTAAGAATATTATCTACATATAATATTGGTGCTTCGGAAATTTTTTGAGATTTCCACTGAAGTCCAGGCATTTTGAAAACAGCGTGTATGCTTTGAAACAATATCCATTCTCTGTGTAACACACAAGCTTCTATAAATATTTATTAAGTCCGGATCTCAATGGCTTACTCAAATTTTTCTATTCTTATTTGAATTCTACCTGTTCTGTGTTTCAGGGAGAAATATATTAAACTTCTTTCTACCATTGTGAGTTTGTCAGGTCCCCTTTGTAGTTTCTTCTTATAGATTTCAATCCACTCTGCTTAGAAACTTTGAATTAAGAAGATTAAAAATGATTTAAGTGTTTATGGAACAGTGGGAGGAATGCTGAGGGCTGCGCTTACCACAGTAAAGCCCAGAGCCTGATACAAATGACAGGAGAGGAACAAAGGACTCAATTCTGTCAAAAGATGCACCAGCTTTTCTCAAACTCCTTGAGGGGAGCTTTAAACACCTCTGAAGATGGAAAGCCTCTTTCAAATATTTTCAGGAGGAGCTGAGAAGGTGGGGTTTTCGCCTTTGTTTATGCTCCCTCCCTCACACCTACATGACTCCGCCTTCCTGTCTGTCTCTCTTTATCTCTACTACCCTCTCTCCCTTCTCCTGTGTTTTCTTTTTTCTATCTCTCTTAACTCAACAAATAGGGGAAACTGAGGGTTTTCATTTGCTTTATTTATTAAATAAAATTTTACGGATATAGCTTAAATAATGTCCATTCAATTCAAACATAGATAAATTGTTTGAAGCAAGAAAATAAACTATGCCAGGCTTTTCTCTTTACCTTTTCAGAAAGCTATTATAGTTTCTGCACATTTGTGTCTACAATTGCTTCTGTTTCCCTTTTGAGTCAATAATTAATGATTGCTTGTTTAAAGGTCTTTTTCCACACCATATTCTTATCCTATCTCTTTTAATGGGCAAGAGAATTTGTAATAACATCTTTTTTTTTACAGTAAGAAATATATGTGACCCCCTTGTAGATTTGAGGCTATCTTGTAATTTCAGAATAAAGGAGCACATGTGTGACTGACTTTTGGTTTAAGATAAAGAAACTTTAAAAGAAAAACAACAGAAAATTGTATCTGAGGAGACTGTTCTAATTGGACCAAGATCAGTCTTTCTCATACCAGAGCTGTGATAAAGAAGAACATTGTCACTAAGATGTAAAAATATTACATTGAGGCAGTGAAAGTATCTCTGAGGTTGCTTTATCTTTGGGTAGCACAGCTGTGACAGATGTGGTTTCAAAGCTATAAGTAACTTGGGCATTTATTGCTTTATCAAAGAGTAATTAGGATATAAAGCAATAGAAATATACTCGCCACTAACAGTTCCCCACTGTTCTTGTAATTTCCGTGTGGTATCAGGGGCACTCATGCACTCGCATATACACGCACTTTCATTTCCCCGTGCTATCAAGAGATTACATGAAAAGAATCTAGTTGGACATCAAGGAACTCCCGCAAGGCGGCTTCAAGGATGCTCTGTCTTGCATTTATGTGTTTTCAGTCAAGGTGATTTCTATGGTAACCCCTATTTGCATCCTTTCAAATGGTGGTAAAATCTGACACATCCCATTAAATATTGATAGCAGTGTTTCATCCACTCGGAAGCCCACTTGAGAATTCTTCATTTTATCTACTGACTGAGACCATGCTCATGGTATCAAGGCAGAAAGCTTTTCACTGTTAAAATGTTAATTAGATTTTTATAACCATTTTTATAGTTCTGCTCTTCATCTTGATTGCTACAAACATATTTATTTACAATTCCATAATGTCCTCATTAATATGCTATGGAAATCTTCCATAGAGCACAGAAGTTAGCTTAATAACAAGCTACAGAAATATATCCTTAAAGACATCTGTGAGACATCTGTAGAATTGTAATGATGTGAAATAACTTTTCAGCAAATGAGATAATAAGCAGATGATTCTTAAGGTCAGCATTCTTTATGACCGTGGCCTGTCTGCTAGCATAACTATTTCATGCGCTTAATAGCACTGACACCACTACCTACTAATGGTTATTTTCTAGATCCTATGCTCATTAAAAGTAACATACATATATCCCAGGATATCCTGATGTCTAAAATAATAGGACACAGCCATTGCATTTACTTGAACACAATTTTCCTCCAAAACATATCAAAGAGCCTTACCCCATCTCATTCAAATTTGTACTATTCGCCTAAACATTTATTTCACAGAAAATATACATGCTAGAAGGCTAAGTGGCTAAACTATATCCAGATAAAAGTTAAACACTGGCAACAGAATTTCAAGTTATATCATAACAGATGTCCAGCTAGATACAATCTGCCAGTCTGCTAAGATTTTTCCAGTGGAGTTTGAAGTGAGAACATTATTTGTGTTACTCTGGGCAAGTCATTTAATTTATCAGAGCGTATTCACTACTTTTTCCCTGGATATGGAAAAGTGATATTTGCATTTGCAAATATCTCAAAGGATATGGAATAAACATTATTTTGTTTGCCTCATCACAAGGTTCAGCAAAAATCAAAGGAAGCAAGATTAATTGCTTGACTAAATGAATGATAGGTAGATGGCCACGATGGTGCTTTGGAAATCGCAGAGCACACAGCATTGTACATAAATCTGCTCAGTTGAAGGAAACTACCAATTTGTAGTTTGGTACAACTGAAAACCAAAACATCTTGGTTTTCTACCTCTGATCTAACAAATCACACCAAATTGGCCCTTGATAGCAGCACAAAGTTATATAGCTCTGTGCGCTAGAGGCTAAACATGGTCTTAAGAGGCTAAAATCAAGATTTTAATTCAGGCTGAATTCCTATCTGAAAACTGCCTGGGTGAATCCTTTTGCTTTCTTCTTACTATTATTGAAACCAACATACTCTTTCATTTGTGGACCTTTCCCTCATCTTCAAAACCACCAGGTTGTATTCCTTGATGACCAAAAACAACCAAGTAACTAAGACTAGGAGAACATTACACCAACATAGGAAGACCTATTACAAACCAACAGCTAACATTGTATTCAATGATTAAAAATCAAAAACCTTTACCTAAAATCAGGAAGAACACAAGAAAGCCCTCTCTATGTTTTTTTAAGGAAGTATTATATTTTGGCTTATATTTTCCATATTCTTGCCACAGCCTTTGGTAAACAGTAGTATTTTACTGATATTTACTGAATAAATTGATTGAATTAATTGATTAGTGAATGAAAGAAACTACCATTGAGATACATTTTAGATTTGTTACCCTCTCTGCTTCCAAACCAGTATTTTTTACAATTTAAGATTAAAAACAAACAAATCAAAACAAAAACCGAGAAACAAAAAGGAAAGGCTTCATGCCATTCTTAGCTATGACACTAAAAGCACACACAACCAAAGTAAAACACGGTAAATGGGATTACATCAGTTTAAAAACTGATGCCAAGCAAAGGAAACAATCAAGTGAAGAAACAACATACGGAATGGGAAAATATTTCTAAAGTGTGTATTTAACAAGGGTTTAATGTGCAGAAAATCTTAAGAACTCCATAACTCAAAAACAAAGAGAAAAACTACCCAATGAAAATCAAAATAGCACTTGAACAGACATTTCTCTGAAGAAGATATATAAATGGGCAATAAGCACATGTAAATAGGTATAAAGTTTAACTTTTGAAAATGAAAATGTTCTAGCAATAATCTGTTGAACAATACACATAGCTGTGCAAAAAAATATCATAGTTAATGCTATCATATTGTGCAATTTTAAGTTATTTATATATTGATTTAGTAAATTGATTCAGTACAGTCTTGCTACATAGCTCAGACTCACAGTGGTCCTCTTGTCTCAGCTCCCCCACAGTCATGTGCCACTATGCCTGGTTTCAGTGGCCAGGAAGGTGTGCCCACAGTGGGGCATGTAGATTAGGATTGAACCCAGTTCCCGGAGCTTACCAAGTACCGCTGACCTATTTTCCAAGCCCCTATACTGGGCATTTAAAAATGATTAAGATGGTGAGTTTTATGGGGTGTTTTGTTTTGTTTTGCTTCAACCATAATGCGTTGTAAAATTAATATGGTTTGGGTATTGCTATGGTTTGTGTCTAGGTGTCCACACAAAGCCTCATGCAGCCACTGAGGTGGGCTTCTAGAGCTTGTGATTAATGCATGAATCCAATGCTGGGATTATGGGTGTGAGTGCTGCCCCCAGGCTGGTGGCAAGGCAAGGAAGGGAGAGAGGCTTTCTCACGGACGCTGCTGCCGCTCCTCCCATTTGCTCTCGCTATTTTGCTGTCTTCTGCCACCACGAATGGCTGCCCTCTGCTGTGTGTCACTCTGCCTTGGAGCCAGCTGATTATGGACTAAAACCTCCACTATATTGTGACCTAAATAGATATTTCCTTCCTTAATTTTGGGTGCCAGTGATTTTGTCCCAGGAATGAGAGAAAGAAGCCAAGACCAGTGTGATGGCATGTACGTGTAATTTGGGAGTCTAAGGTAGGAGGATCATTGTGAGGTCAAAGCCGGTTTGGAGTACACAGCAAGTTCAAGGTCATCCTGAACTATATATAGCAAGATGCTGTCTCAGAAACACCAATGAATAAATAAGTAGATGATAGACTGATAGATACATGAATAGGTAGATAACTAGTAACCTGGTGACTCTTGGGTGATTCGGTAGTAGTCTCATCTGCCTCTGACTTCCTTTCTTCCTCCCTCTTTCATTTTCAAGGACTCTTGTAGCTACCTTGGTCCAACCAAGATAATCTACGATAATCTCCCTGCTTTATAGTCAACTAGTAAACAATTTTAATCCTGCTGGCATGCTTAATTTGTGTATGCTATGCAATGCAACATATTCACATGTTGTCCTATAAAAACTTTTCTGTAATTATCAGATAGGCCCTACTTAAATTCTAACCTCAGAACAATTTGACATTTGAAAATACTGTCATATATCTACTTCACTTTTAAATAAAAATATACTCAAAAATTTAATTCAGTTTTTTACACTTATCTCTCAATTACTAATTTAATATAAAACATATGACTATCTAAATTATGTAAGGAATTCAAAGCATTACACATCAAGGAAATGAACTGAGTTTTTAAATGAGCAAAAGACATGCACTGACATTTCTCAGAAAAAAACATTTAGTGTCCTCAAAAATCCTAAAAATATAATTGCTGTGTGATTCAACATCTCACTTCTGGGTTTATATGTCAAGTACTGAAATCAGTATGACCAGGTTATATTCTCATGTTCATTTTAGCATTAGTCATAATAAAAATGATACAGAATAAAGCTAAGTGCCTATCAACAACAGGATGAGTAAAGAAGATGTGGTATGTAGACAGGATGGAATACTATTCAACTTTTAAAAAGAAAGGAAATCTTAATATCTGTGTCAAGAAGACTGGATATGGAGGATATCTCACCAAGTGAAATAAGCCAGCGAGGTAGAGAAAGTCAGATATCATATGGGCTTACTGTTTGTGGAATTAAAACATGAATAAAATAAGACTCCAAGAAGCAGGAAGTAGAACAGCAGTTAGTAATTCTTTGAGATGGAAGACAAAACTGATGGTGGCATAGACTGGGAAGACCTTAGCCAGCGAGCACAGTTTCAGGTAGACAGGATAAATAACTTCTGGCGATTTATTTATAGTACAGTGACTAGAATTAGTAACGCATTGTGTATTTTACATTTGCTAAGAAAGTAGACCTCAAGTGACCTCACCACACACATGAAAATAAAAGTGATAAAAGTAATAAGAATGGTATGTTAATCTGATTATAATAATTATTTCATAATGTATACATCAATCAAAATACATTGGCTACTTTAAATATATATAATTTTTCAATTTACTTAGATTTGCAGTAAAACTGTAAATATTTTTAAGAGATAGAAATAGAAAAATAAATTTCAAATAGTCTAATGGTTAATAAAACATCTATTGTATATAATCATAAGTATACATTAGTGCATGCTTATGTATTTTTAATCATTTTATCCAAGTATACATAGAGTATAGTCAGCAACAAAGAAACAATATAATTATTTTTCTACATTTTCAGCCCTCTGTTTCTTTCTCAATAAACAAAACTAAGCATAGGAGGCATTTTTTTTTTACAAACAAAAGGCTATTTCCAGATGGATTTACCTGACCAAGAAATGGATCTTCATTCCACCAAAGTTCTTCCTTTTCAGATTAAGTTAGTGTGTATCCATCTGTGTCATCCAATACTTAATTATTAGCCACATGTGGCTATTTCAATATGAATTAATCAAAATTTAATAAAAATAAAAGTTCCTCAATCAAATTAACTACATTTCAAAAATGAAGTCACCACATATGAGTAATTAGCTACACTGTTGAACATCACAGTTATAGAATATTTCTGTCATCTCAGAAAGATTTTTTACAGTTTTAAAGTAAAGAGCAGACACATAACAGATATATAAAAACAGCTAACACTACTAATACCATAATTACCTTCAGTTCTTTATGTTCCCTTTGTTTAATACTGTATTTCTCACATTTAAAAGCATATGATGTGTATTTGTTCAACACATTTCAGAACTATTTAGTTTTACTGTTATTGTAAATAGGATTAAGTCAAGCTGTTGAGCTACAGCAAAGTTGATGCACAGCATTTCTTAATGTAGATCACTCTAAAAAGTGAAAGGCAATAGATCTAGGCTTGTTGACAATAAGAAATGAGGGTATGTCAGGGAGTTTTGAGCACTTTCCTCCTCAAAAATATTTTTGTGCGTGTGACAGGCACCATAACTGTGTCACCCACCAGGTTTGGGGGGATGATCCGATTCCAAGAAAATGAGACCTCCAGAATGTGACCGAGAATGCAAGGCAGAGATCTGAGCCCTGTAGTCTGCATTGAAGTTGCTAAAGCTAGACTGAGAAATCACGTATCTCCCTAGCAGTTCCAGATCTGTGAATAAGACAAGTAATCATCCCTCCTGCTGTATATCTTGTCATCCTCATTTATTCCTCCTTCAAATCAAATACTACATTTATATGGTTGACAACCCATGGGGTCCATCAGGACTAGGAGACATCATCACAGGGCAGAACTCACCAGGTTCTGTTTGGGCTTCTTCACCTTCCACCTTAACAAGACATCAAATTTCTAGCTACGTGATACAGAATTTGCCTTCATGCTGATAACTAGACTCTCTGAATATCTAAACATGAACTGTATACTCTCCCCATGCAGTGCGGGCAATATTTCTTTTAACGAACGGTATTTGCTCATTTCCAGTTCCCTTCTACTACAAAGCTTCAGAAGATTCTCTGAGGTGCTTGTCTGTCATTGGCAAGAAGTGAAAGAACAGTGATTATGCCGAGAGGAGTAAAGTAACATTACTTAAATCATCCCCCTTTCCGTCATGGAGCCACACTAGAGCTAAATAAAACACAGAGAACAAAGAGCAGGACAACTTCCAGGGGCTGGTGAGAATCTAATCTAAGATTTCCGTAAAAGCCTTTTATCTTCTCCCACCCCTACTTTTTTCCCCCAACTGACCCAATTTAAGACTCCACAATCAGGTCAACTCAGTGGGAAATAGAGGAGGCAGAAAAAAGATGACTGTTCTCCCAAATGGAGAGTGAAAGCCAGGAACTCATGAGCTAAAGTCGAATACTTCACAGAATTGATTTTAAAGTCAAGGCAAAGAGGAAAAAAAATACAGGATGTAACATCAGCTTTTCTTAATGGATCAGGAAAAAAAAAACATTTCTGTTATATTTTTTGTGGTACCTGCATACACAGCTGACTTAATTATGAGTTACTCTTGCTCTATAAATGAAATCTAAAATAAATGGATAACTTACTATGTGCTACCATTTTACATAGAATTTGAAACACATTTAAGAAATTAAATCAGAGCCAGGGAGATAGCTCAGTAGAATAAGTGCTTGCCTGGCACAGTCCTGAGTTGAATCCCTGGAATCGCACAAAAAAAAAAAGAAGATAAGAAAGAAAGAAATTAAGTCAGCACCAAGCTCCCCTACCTCTATCTTACTGTGGAAGTTACAAAACTGAGTTTAAGTAACGTGTCCACAAATAGAAAACTTAAAAATACCAGTTCAAATTATTCGATTTCTGGGCCTTTACCTTCATCAGCTTTACTAAACTTTACATGCCCATAAACCATTGTCTTTCAAACAATGACTCATGAAACATAACTTCCAGAATTATTCAAGACTGTTATTAAAATTAGTTTCCAGATACACATCTGAAGCCAGTTGGATCAGAATCTATAGGAACTGGCCCCAGCCAGACAGCTGCATTATCACAAACTTTCTAGATGTTTTAAAACCTTCCTAAATATATATTTACAAATTTGTAGAATTTAAGACTCTTCAAGGGCAGGCCAAATAGCTCAGCAGATTAAAATACCTGCAAGGTGCAGGGGCTGGGTTCAATTCCCAGACCTGCTGTGCCAGCACCCCGGGGTGCCCTGAGACAGCAATTGTACTGGCATGGTAGTGTGTGCCTGTAATCCCAGCTCTTGCCAGCTCTTGGGAGACTGTGAGCAGGTAGATCATTACAAGTCCCATCTGACTGTTAGACCCTGAACACCCTCTAGGACCTTCCCTAAAATACAAAAAAAAAAAAAAAAAAAGATTCACCAAGTCAGGCCTGAAAACCAAGCCTCTGAAGCCAGGGTCAAATCCTGTATCATTCACCAGATCTGGCTTGAAGCTGTGCTTCAGTTTACATAGAGGCATTTGTCATCCATAGCTGTAGGTCCTTTTGCTGACTTTACTTCTTATATTTTAAGTTTTGTTTATTTATGTATATATGTATTTGCTTATTTGGTACAGGGTCTCATTATGCTGCTCAAACTCATAGTGATCCTCCTGTCTCAGCCTTCCCAGCACTGGGATTACAGGCGTGCACACCACACCTGGTTTCAGTGGCCAGCATGGCATACTGGGTGTTCCAGGGCCAGCACCACATGCGGCACTGAGCATCGATCCCAAGTCCTTGCGCTTGCCACGCAGGTAATTAGGCCTCCGAACTATCTCCCCAGTCCAACTTTTCATATTTTACAGAGAAGACCAAAAGAATGAATGAACTAAAAAAAAATATTAAATGATTGTTACTCTGCATACATTTTTCATCATGATTTATATTTACTTAGTCAAAACAAAACATAACCAAAAAAAAAAGTATACTGTCAAGTTATGCAAAGCTTCACTTCAAAAAAAACTAAGGAATTGATATGGTGTCTTCATTCTTACCACCTTTAAAGTGTATTTCTCTCCTACTTCCTTAGTTATTTCTTCTAAACCACCACATGCTGGCACAGGCAGGCAGTTTCCTTTCTTAAACTGACCATTGTTTATATTCTGCTGTAGAATGTCTGGGGAGATTGAGATGAAAGGAGGAGGAACTTGATGGAAAGGAGGAGCTGGTAAGGATTCAAAAGAATACTTGGGTAGCAAATTACTTCTATGTGTACAAAGAATTGAGAATTTAAAGAGTCTAATAAGCCAATACTTATCTAAAATAGGTTTAGCTATAATAGAATGGGACGCAAGCTTTATCACAAAATTCAGATAATCGGCCGAGCGATAGCAAAGATAGAGAAGAGATTTGATTGTCAAATAACTTCAAATCAGATCCTTTTCACACCTAGGAAAGTTGAATTTTGAAGGTGTAGGCGAGAAAAAGCAGTGAAGTTGTGCACCGCTTGAAAGCTCGTATTTACTATATAGTGCTGAAACATTGTTCACCCCAAATAACTTTTGTCATGAAAAAGAAAAGTCAAGCATGGATCTGAATGCAACAGATGCACGAAGGACACACCTGGAAAATTTGAAGCAGCCTGAGATTTTCCAGTCACTCTGCACAGTTCTTCAATAAAGGTCCTCATTTTAAAATAATTAAAATAAAACAGTAACATTCTGCGTGAATAGCAAAAACAAATAAACTTTGTTTTGGCATCTATAAAAACAAAGATAGGGGATGCAGCTCCTGCCTGGCAAGCCTGGCAAGCTCGATCCCCAGTACCAAAATTAATAATAATAATAATAATAATAATAATAATAATAATAATTTAAAATGTGTCTATACGCATTTTAAATATGGTTCAGTAGAATAAACGCTTCCCTGACAAGTGCAGGGCCTGAGTTCAATCCCCAATTCTGCAAAAAACTAAACAAGAGTTTCACACAAGTCTCATCTTATATTTTTTCTCTATTGGAGGGATATATTGTCAGTAAAATGCATGTGACACAAATGTGGGGTCTTCTGTTTTACTCACTCATATCACGCTTTGAGGTCAGTAGCGAGTGGTGGGGGTGAAAGGGGTGCTCCATATGTGACAGAGTGGCTAATTGCTACACTGGCGCTATACATTTTCTTGTTGTACTTAAATGGTCAACGATGCATTCTCAGTTACCAGTGTAGATGAAGAATACCTTCTTCTTTAACAACTTTGTGCCTGGGAGGTTATAAGGGAAATTAGGAAGGATCAAGATTCAGTCCATTTTAGTTGCTTTGGTATTAAACTACACAATACGGTAGTTTGGAAATGATAATGGTCACTTCTCCCACTAACTAGTGTTAAAAAAAAAAAAACTTTGAATAAAGTTGTAAGATCTAATTGGCTTTTATTATTGATCCTTAAGATAGACAATACTCCACCTAAAGCTTTAGGAAAGGTACTGCAACTGGTCAGGCAGTGGTGGGCTTCACAGAAGGGGAAAGGCTGAAAAAGTAGCAACACAGTAGAAGTAGCTTCGTCATTTCATTTGTTTTCCATGGAAGGTGGAAATAGAGATTTTTTTTTTTTCATGCCAGCTCAGGCAAGCTGGGTCTATTTCATTGGTTACTGGGAACCTTCTGTTTTCCTAGAAAACTACTGCGGCCAGAGGGCACCCTGCTTATTTTGCATTGGCAAGAGCAACTCCCTATGGGTTGGGTCCATTCTGCTGGGCCTAGACCAGGAGCTCGGTGGAAAGTGGTGGCATTTCATAAATCTCACTTAACAGTAATTTTATTTGGAACTTGCTCTAAAACTAAATCATTATTGGCTGAATATAGTGGCACATACCTGTAATTCCAACTCTCAGGAGGCTGAGGCAGGAGGATCACTGCCAGTTTGAGAAGAGCCTGGGCTACAAAGTAAACTCAAGGTTAGCGTAAACTACATAGTGAGACCCTGTCAGAAAAAGACAAGGAAGGAAGGAAGGAAGGAAGGGAGGGAGGGAGG
>PVKA01019825.1:0-41395 GCA_004027165.1 Ctenomys sociabilis
ATTCAAGCCAGCTATCCCCCTACTGGGAATTTTCCCAAAGGATTTGGATACACTGTATCATAGAGATATATGTATACCTATGTTTATAGCAGCACAATGTGTGATAGCAAAATCTTGGAAACAACCAAGATGTCCATCACATGAGGAATGGTTGAAAAAGATGTGGTATTTCTATATAATGGAGTATTACTCAGCTATTCAGGCAGGAAGCTTCTCATTGAACTCTTCATCCTATTTCTTCTTCTAGGTCTTTTAGGAAGTTTTCCAAAGATGTTTTCCATTCTGCTTTTTTCTAAGGTTTCTATTCCAAACGTTCACTTTCATTCACTTTCCCCTAAGGGCTATGCGTAATAATTATCTAAAGAAAACAAGACTTAAAACAAGAAGACTGTAGTTGGCCCCTTGTGTCTCATTCAAAAGGAGACCAGGCAAGGGAGAATGAAGTCTTGGTTACTCTCATGAGGTGAAGGAAAAGGGTACATATAGCGGGGAGAAGAATGCAAGCTACTGTCATTAAATGATTCATAGAAAAGCTAAGGTGAGGAATAACATAAGAATAAGAGGCCCTTTTTGTCAGAGTTCTGCGTATAATGAGGAAAATTCAAGATAAAAATGGTTTAAGAAAAAAGATAACTTCCTCAACAATTTAGTTGGTATACCACTTAGTATTACACTTCGTTCTCTAGAAGATAAAAACCCAAAACCACAATGGCCTACACAATATGAAGCATATGTCTTTCTCTCAGGATATGGCTTCATTCTCAGGGCTCACAGTAGCTTTCATCTTCTAGGTGTGGGGAAAGCCAAAAAAGTGCATGGCTCCACCCTTTGAAGGAAACTTCACAGAATAGCCACAAAACACTACTACCTGGGACTCATGGGCCAGAATTTAAAGACATGGCCATGCCCAGATGCAGTAACAGAAATTAGAAAATGTGGCATACAGACCTTTATTCCAAATGGCAATATGCCCAGTTCAAAGTAGTTATCTGTTTCTTACAAAGGAGAAAATAGACATGTGAGTATGTAACTAGAACTCCAACACAGTGAGTTGGATTTGCATTTTATTTGACAGAACAACTATCAATGGAAGAGATGCTTTGAACTCATATTTGTAGATCTTCACCCTAGCCTAAGAGTTGGCAGGCTTTAGAAGTCTTCCCAGATTCCTTTGTCTCTCACTTGAATGATTTTTTTTTTTTGGCTTTTGCAGGGAAGCCATTAAAATTAGTGTGGGGAGACACAGATGATCAGGGCATTGACCCTCCTTTGGTAGAAGTAGATATTTAGGGGATGGATGAAACACAAAGCTCTTCTCAAGTCCTATTTATACGTCCAACTGTGTTTCCTTCCTTTTAGCTTCTCTTCCTCTTTATATTGAGAAAAATAATTTGGGCTTTCTACTCCTGCAGATTTCACAATATGAGTCTCATTTATTTTGAATTGTTGATAGCAGGCATAAATAGCCACTACCAAATCTGCTTTTTCTTTCCCTTCCCTTTTGTGAGGCCAATTTCAGCCACAATTATTTTCCTTTTTGCAGGCTATTTATGAAGACCACAAGAACACCTGATAAACTCTAGCCAACTGACATCTTTCTATGGGTGAACCAAAATCTTAACATGGAGGCATTTTGTCCTGCAATTTATAGCCTACATGATTTTCTGTATTTCACAGGCACTTTGAGGATGGTCTGTGCAAAAAGAAGAATGAAGCATGTATCAAGAATAAAGGATGTATCAAAATATATCCACTACAATTTTTTTCCAGAAAAAAAAACCAATGAGTTCATTTTTATATAGGGCTACGGAGAGGCAAATCTACAGCATCTACTATGTTTCACCACTTTGAGTAGCCACTGTTAATAATCATTTCCTTGTCCTTCAGGGGAAAAGGTAAAACAGTCTAAAAGTTTCTTCTGATTTTAGCTCTAACCTTGAACTTAGAGTCTCTGGATGTTACACAGTCTTCTTTATAAAGTCTGTTCTTGTGGCCTCTAAATTAATGTGGTCTTCTCACATAAACACTATAAAATGCTATGGTTGGGACAAGACACTTGCACTAAATGTCCATTCAGAAAATGTGTACCAGGGGAACACACAGCAGTCCTATCAACTGCTGCTAGATAAGAATGACAAGGGTTCCCTCAGCTGACAGCAGATTAAATTTCTTGGTTGGCCAACTTCACAGTTATTGCTTCTGCTGTCTGGGAGGATTGTCCTTATCCATTTTCTTTAATTAAAAAAAAATCTTTATTCGAAGGGCATTCTTCTCATTCAGTTCATGACCAAATTTGAGGAAGATATTTAGGACAGTATTGTAGAGATCACACAACTTCACCACATCTCCTTTTAGACACCTATGGTTTACTTAAAGTTTGAGTAGCCACACTATACTGTTTGTTTATGCAATAGAATTCCTTAAATTCTAAACAATTCCATGTGCATATAACTATATTCAGATGTTTTAAAAAGACATGACATTTAAGTCTAAAGTGCCCATTTTAATCTACTTATCTTTGTGATCCATCCCATTCTCTAACCATGAAATAACCTTAGCTAATCAGACCACTCACAAAAAGATCATTGCCAGTGGAGTTGAGAGTGGTTATATTACTAAAATTTACTTCAGAAAGCCTGAAACCACCAAGCTTATCTTTTTGCACTGGCTTCTAATTCTTTTTCTTCCTTCAGTTTGAGATTCAAAACTGTTATCCATTTTAGCCTATACATCTCAAAAATTATGTAATAATAGGTCAATTTAGATGACATGATATAGTCAGAAAGCATTTGTTATGATGTCACTGAATTTGGTCTTCTATCTACGTGCAGACATTCTCAATTCTAGTTTAATATTTCTCCTGTAGAACTTTGATGAAAGCAACAGGAAGTAACAAATATAACACCCTGGTTTTTTTTTTTTTTTTTTTTTGCTATAATTTTTCCCTAATACGGTGGCCATTTCTCTTTGCACATCTGTTTCATTGTCTTTTCTTAACAACAGATTTCTGTTTCTCTGAGATTTCAGCTGGCCTCATCCATGAATGTATTACCATACCCTCTGGAAAATTCCTGGCATGTACAAAGCCTTGGTTTCAACCACAGAACCAAGGAGATGCATAACCCAGTATATGTACTTCACTACATGGTATGATTTAAATATGGTTTGTTTCCACTTAAATTTATATTGGGAGGAGGAGCACTTAAGACATGATTATTTACTTGGGACTGATACCTTTTCCGTGAGAGTTGGTGGGAGTGAATTACTTCTTAAGGAGGGACTGCTTCTCATGAGAGTAAGTTCTTATAAAATGGAGATATAATATAATTTATAAGGATACAGATATAGGAAATATAAAGTACATGTGTTGGTATATAAGTTTGGATCTACCTAGGTCTTAACCATCCAGCAGAAATATAAAGGATACAGATATAGATATCAAGGCTTTTGTATTTATGTGATTGGTCTCTTTGCGTGTTCTCACTTTCCCTTCTACTTCTCTGAGTTATTATGA
Organism: Ctenomys sociabilis; assembly: GCA_004027165.1. Lineage (NCBI taxonomy): Eukaryota > Metazoa > Chordata > Mammalia > Rodentia > Ctenomyidae > Ctenomys > Ctenomys sociabilis. The sequence continues at coordinate 3,515 of PVKA01019825.1, forward strand.
TGCCCTCCACCAGAAGCCAAAATGCCAGTGTTGTGCTCTTGAGCCTCCAGAAATATGAACTAAATCAACTTTTTCTTTATAAATTTCATGGTCATTTGGATTTGGTTTTTATCAACAAAAAAGTACTAACCTTCTCAGTTTAATCAAAGCACCAAGGCTTACCAGAATCACTGGCTCCTGAATTAAAATGTCATAGAGAATCTTACTCAGTATTTATATCTGAGTATTCCCCCAAACCCTCATGAGCCTACATATGGGGCTCTTGAAAGATGATTGAATTAGGGGGCTTTATGGCTGACTTGCTATAAGGAGGTGGGGTCTGGTCAGAAGATGTCACTGAATCCAGGCCTGGAGAGTTTCTTCCCCTTCATGGCCTCTTCCTTGAATATTGCTGTTTCCTGTGTGCCATGTCATGAGCTACTTTCCTCTGTCATGCATTTTTGTCATGCTGCCCTGACTTGGAACCAACTGACCATGAGCCAAATAAGCCATTCCTGCTTTGAGTTGTATCTGTTTTGGTGTCTTGGCAAGGAGGAAGGTGACTAAGCCATTCAGTGTGTTCTGTATCCATCCATCTATGGGTCAGCTGGGGTCAAAAGGTAAGGGGCACATATACTATAAATACAGCATTCAGAGCTCTCCCCTGCAGTTATGCAGAATATTTCAGGAGGTGGAGCTTGTTTGGCAGGTGTCGACTATGTGTGTAGTCATAAGTCATTTATCCAAGGTAAATGCCACAAGAAGGACAAGGATTAGTTGCCACAGCAGTGAGAAAGAACAGATTTCCTACCGTGAATGTGCTTCAGAGGAACAGCAGTTGCCTTTCAGTGCATGTGACTCAATCTTTAGCCAAATGTTCCAAAGTAGAAGCTCTTCAGTCATGTTCAGGTTGGCCATTTTGGTTTTTCTTTGACTATTTACCAATGTTGAAATAAATCAAGTGATTTCATATGATGAGTATCTTACTTTTCTCATTGCTGAGACAAAAAAAAAAAAAAAAAAAAAAAAAAAAAAAAAAAAAAAAAAAAAAAAAAAAAAAAAAAAAAAAACCTGAAAACCAAAGTTAAAGGAGGAAAGGTTTATTTAGTTTACAGTTTATAGAGCTTTCAGATGGTAGATGGCTGGCCTCAAGGAAGGGGGGGCACAGCAAATAGGCACTGCGGAGAAGAAACAGTCTATGGAAGGCAGAAGATAGCAAAAATAAGCAAGAGGTCTGAGCAGCTTTTTTTTTTTTTGCCACGATTGTATTTTATCTATGCTAATGGGAATAGGGTGGAGCCAAACCAATTGGCAGACTGATTTAGTAATCACACTCCCTTTGTGCCAGCATTGCCGTATGAATTAATTACCATTCTAGATTCAGTAAGTTCTGAAAAAGTCCCACCTATGACTGCATGAGGTTTTGGGGGGACATCTTCACATAATCCGTAACAATGAGGTAGATTGAAGGGTTCTTCTAAAGAAATTAAGATGTAGCCATCCTGGAACAATCTGCTGAAGCTGAGATGCAGCTATCACCTTCAGAAGAGGTATGTTTTCTCTAGGTCACCAGTTTCCACTTGACCATTCCTAGATATTAGTATAAGCTGCCTGGTATCTACACCATAACAGAATAGCTTTATAAGAATGACAGGTCCTCATATTGCTCTGCATTCCTTTCTCTGCCTCATATAAATACTTCCTCCCCATAACACTCACTAGAATACTCCAGTGATCATGCTGCCAACCAGGATTACATCTACCACCTTGCCAATGACATAGCAATCAAAAAATTATACCCTGTTGTGTATCACAGACAACGACTTGGGGATATCCAAAGCTGTTGGTCATCACACTGTACCCTTTAAATATAAACAACTCGTCTTCACCAATCACAGCTCAACAAAGCCTAGGAGCAAAAAGATGCTGGCCATTTTGTTTGATGTTTCCAAAAAACTCCTGCAGGTATTCATTCTTTCAGTAAGACAAAAAAAAAATCATAAAACATTTCCAGTAAAAAATTCTGCATTTTTTGTAGATAGAGATACTTTGATTCTGTTCATGTAACCCAAAAGCTATGATAATATTTGTTGTTTTAGGTCACCAAGTATGTAGTTCTTTTGTTCTAGAAGCTTTTGGAAACCAATGCACTCTCTCAAGTCTTACTTCACCTTTGGAAGGCATCTCAACAAATGACTCCACAGCAAAGGCTGCCATGGGTATGAAGTAGTTATTCCACATTCTACCATTTCAGCCCATATAAAGGTCTTTTCTTTATATCTTCTTTTGTCACACTTATCTGTATCTAATTTAGTCTTTCAGTGTGATAAGGAAGAAGAGCAACAATACTATTCTAGGGGGTTGGGAAGAAATCTCAGCAGTCTAAGTGCCTGCCTGGCAAGCACAAGGACCCATATTTGATCTCTGGTGCCACATGCGGTGTGAGCCCCGGAACACTGGGTGCACTGTGCCAACCCCAAATCTGGGAAGGTTGGCACACACCTATAATCCCAGTGCTGGGGTGGCTAAGACAGGAGGATCACTATGAGTCTGAGCTGCATAGTGAAACCCTGTGTCAAATAAATAAATCAACAAGATTTTAAAAATTTAAAACAAAATACTACTCCAGGTTATAATGGTTTACACAGGGTATTAATAGGGATAACAGTCCATAAATTTGGACTACCATATTTCATAATTTTTTTAAAATCCAGTTTGTTCCAACTCCACATTTGTGCTGCAAGAAATGGCAAAAAGGAAATCCCATGGTATTCTATGGCTTCCTAGCCTCCATAGGATCACACAAATACTCGGGAGGTTTGTGTGACAACTATCAAATAAGGAGAGTGTCTCTAATTCATAGATCATGGTACCTTCTAATGTAAGCCTGCACAGTACTAAGACAAAAAGCAGCAGGCATTTCTCATGCCCACATGAAGATCTAACATCAGCAGTGCCTTTGGCCTTCAAAGGTGGACCACAGACACACTACTCTTAGGGGTTCCATGAGGGGATGGCCCAGTACTCTGCTAACCCCAACTAGCAGCTCCCAGTCCTTCCCAAGACTTGAAGTGATCTCTACTTTTCTGCCTTCACTAAAGAAGGTAACCTTCCTTCCTTCCTTCCTTCCTTCCTTCCTTCCTTCCTTCCTTCCTTCCTTCCTTCCTTCCTTCCTTCCTTCCTACCTTCCTTCTCTACTCTGATAAAAGCTTGAGGAGGTGGCCATAAGGACAAATAATCTCCTTCAAGTCCTTTCTATGGTTATTTTCCCCTCATATCAGTACCTTTTATTATAGAGTGCCATTTTATGGCAGTGTTTCAAAACCACTCAATCATAGATAGTAGTGGTTCTTAATTGTGTACAGATCTCTGGCACAAAATATCATAGTTTTGTTCTAAGAATTAGTTTTTTTCCATGTTATGGCATAGGTTCTAGCAATTTTATGTAGAGCAACCTCTGCAAGATGGTTTCTTCAGCAAGATCTTAGTTTCTAGGTGTCCATTGAATTTTTATTCTCTTATGAGATCACTCTGCTATCCATTTCTACATTGCTTTTGTCATCAGATGCAATAACAATTACTTCCTGCATTGTCTCCTCTGGTAAATTCCAACCTTTATGAGAGCAGAACTGTCTAGGTCTTTTACCACATATTCTCAGCAACCAGTGCTTGATATTTGCTGAAAGAAGGACAGGTAGGGGAAGTCAGAAGCTTACACTATAGATGCAGGTTTGTTTGTAGACATCAAATGTCTGACTTGAACCTCTTTTGGAGATCAGCGATTGCACTCTTCTTGGCTTTTCTCTGTGTGTTTTAAAGCCATGATTATTAGGAGGCTCACCTAGCACAGACACTCCCACCCCAAGACAAGGGAAGCAGAGGCTTTCAAAAGTAATGGATGGATGCCTTTGGATTAGAAGGAAAATATATAGGTTAGTGGTAGGTTCTGGTGGTTTCTCTTTGAGGATGTACACAGCTAGATAGATACGTCTAGCTGATCAACTGATCTGTATGCGTGGGATGCAACAATATACTACAAAAGATTTCCCCAAACTACACACAGAAAATATAAATCCTGGGACTTGGATTTGGGGAAAGTTGAGCATTCATGACTTTCAGTGCCTTCTTCTCCCCCTGTGGAAGATTCTAGGTTAAGTAGTTAGAATTTGTCTAACTTCATGAAGATATGAAGAAACATAATCAACACAACCATAGCTTTCCTCTAGACATGAGTGTGGTCACTTCAGCTGTGTCACTCAGAGCTATTATGTACAGGACTGGGGTAATTTGGCAAGAAACATAACCTAAGAAAAAATGTAAAATCTTTGATTATGTTTTCTTTCTTATCATTGTCCAAAGACAACCAGGACCTGCTAGGTCTAGAATCAGATGTAGACAGGCCAAGTATATTAGCCAGTCATATCAAAGATAATGTGAAGTTCAGTATATGGGCAAAAGTTGCTATGGTCATTAGATGAAATGCCCAGACCAAAGAATAAGCGTTAATTTATTATCTCATCATCTACTGTTCTTGAATAGAGGACATATAGTTTGTTCTTCATTAATATTTAGTGACTTTTCATCTTCTTGATTGAGATTTTTCAGATAATCTCATGGATGGTAGATTTTTTGAAAGATAATGCATCGAGGGCCTGGGAGACATCTCAGTAGAATAAGTGCTTACCTGGTAAGAGCAGGGTTCTGAGTTCAATGCCCAGTACCACAAAAGAAACAAAAAAAAGAGAGAAATAAAAGAAAGGTAATATATCACTGAAATTCTGTGTGCTTATGCCGGAATCCTCTGTCTCCCCTTATGTACATAAACTGAACTGGTTTTCAAGGTGAAACAATCTGCAAATGTCTGTGATAGACAACCCACTCTGGCTCTTTCTGTTCTTCAGATTCATCACAGTAACTCCTGCTGGGATCCCCGCTAGCTTCAATCCTCAGTGTTCTCTTTTTCTTTAACAATTGAACCAGTACTATCAGGGCTAAACTTCATTTATTTTCATAGCTAACCTTTTTTTAATTCTTTGAGCGTTTTCAGAAATTGAAAGTGAATATTCTAATCTGAACTACCTCAGTTTTGTTTGCTTATGAACATTTTGGCATGTTTTGAGTTTAAATGTCAAGCTTTAATTTTTCTTTAAAAGAACTGAGCATAATTTGGGAACACTGAATGACTGGAAATTAACTTTTGTAGAACACCTGGTAATATTTCTTAAAGAATACAACCTAAGATTAAAATAATATTAATGTGAAATGTACTGCAGTAAAACTGACATTTGGATTTCTGTATCCTGCCTTATATATCTTTCTTGCTATTCAAAAATTAAACAACATTCTATTCTCAAAAAATTTAATCAAATTTTTCTTTCAAGACTCAGTTCATTGCATAATGGTAGTCATGTGCAGCTGGGTGTACTCTTAGCCCTCCATACCAACACATGCAGTATCTGCCAGAGCCCTATTTTCATCTACTATAGGGACATTTGTTGAAGAGACATTGGAATCAAATACAAGAATCAACTTTATTGATGATAAAGTATTGAATAATTTGGCCAGGATCCTTGGCTACTACCAAGCTTTAATGAGTTGAACCTTTACACACACATACCTTGCCATCAAACTTCACAGACTTGCCACAGACACAAAGCAAAGGAGACTTGCCACCAAAACAAAGTGCATTTGCCACATAGCAGTGTCATAGTGAGGGAAGCCAGGTCTGAGCTATGTTCTCTAAATCTTTTCTCCCAAGTTCACCAAACATAACACTCTTCCTCTTGCATACAAACATTAATTAAGGGCAAAAGGAAGGGCATGAGCTCTATTCAATACATGTATGGAACAGTGAAATGCCAATGTTGGCAGGAAGGCATGAGGAAGAAAATGGCTTTCTCTAATAAATCTGATATCACCAGTTAATTTGAAAATGACTCAGATCTGGGGATGATTTTATTTTGCCACTAAATACTCTAGCTAAGCAACTGGTATTTATAAATTTCCAACAACATCTTTCACTTCTGTGACTGATGGGCTGGAATATTAACTTGACTTGCTTGTAAACTGCCCAGGGGATGAGTAAAATGCACTGCAAACTTGTGAAGGTGTGAGCTTGAATACTTCATCTAGCCACTGGCCCTGCCTCTCTCAAGCTGTTGCTCTGCTCTGATTCCTAGTTGTCATGAACTAAGCAGCTTAGCTCCTCCTACCCTTCCACCATGACATTTCACCTTTGAATCCAGCTGACTAAACTTTTTGGAAGTATAAGGCAAAATAAGTCTCTCTCCTTTTTGAAGTTGTTGCTGTCTGGTATTGTGTCCAGCCACGCGAACCCTGATTTTTCTAATGGAAATTAGAATCCCTTAAACTTAATCAGCCTCGCTCCTGCAAGATGCAGGGGTGGATATGTGACCAAGAAAATATTACAGCAGTAGATTCAGAGATTGGCCGATGATGATGCAAACTTTATGAATACATATCAAGCCTGAGATTTTTCATGGAGTCATTAGGCAAATGCTGCTCTCTCCAGGCATTGTTGAGCACATCTGTATTCCCAACATCCAGGAAGCTGAGGCAAGAGGACTGAAACCACTCTCAAATGGTGGCTTGAGCTCAAGGCCAACCTGAACTACAGGGTAAGATCATGTCTCAAAAATTTTTAAATATTATGGACCACAGTAGAATGCCTATTATCCACATTATGCCCTTCCAAGTTGATTGTTAGTTTTTAATTACTCAGATATAATACTTCTATTGTATCATATCCAGTTGTCATTCTTTTCCTTCAGGCTTTACTTCATTTTCATTATCGTTTTCAACTTTCGGTCCATTTCTCCTCTAGTCCTTTATCTGTGTTACATGACCACAGTTCTTCCATGCAGATCAATTTGTAGCTTCAAAATGATTAATCACATTTTAGTTTTAAGCATGATGACTCTTGATCAGGAAATTAAATTGCACAGTGCCTGCCGTGTCCTTGGAATTTATTTTTTATTTATTTATTTTTTTTTGTCTTTTTTGAGACAGGGTCTCATTGTGCAGTTCAGGCTGGCCTTGAGCTCACTTTGTAGCTCAGGCTGGTCTCGAACTCACAACAATCCTCCTGTCTCAGCCTCCCGAGTGCTGGGATTACAGGTCCTTGGATTTTATCCATGGACTAGCCTGTGTCAGAATTCCTCTCATCTTAAGGCCTATTTTGTTTGTCTATTTACCCATGCACAGACACTTGGGTGGCTTCCAACATTGACTTCTTTGAATAATGCTGTTAAGCACCTGGGCAAAGGAACATTAAACATTTGGTTAAGCATTAGATTTAAGTAAATTTTATCTATGTTTTATCTGAGTCCTTGATTATTTCCATTCTCTTTCAAGGAGGCCCCTACATCTCCCTGTCCCCAACTTTTACATCCATAAGTTTACACCTTGCAGCAGTCAGTGGAGAACATGGATTCTGTTAGAGTTGAATCTTTTTCTGTCATTAAGAGAAATCTCCCCATCTCCCTCCCCCTCGCCTCCCCCTCTCTCCTTCTACTCCTCGCCCACCACTTCACTCCCCCTCCCTTCCTCCTCCTCGTCTCCCCTCTTTCCCCTCCCTCCCCTCTCTCCTTCCTCTTACTCCATTTCTTTTCTCTTCTCCTCTTCCTCTCCCTCCCCCACTCTTCTTCTCTCTCGTTATTCTTATATTGAGACACAGTGCCCATGCTGTACTCAGACCTGTGATTTTCCTTCTTAGTCTCCCCAGTAGATGAGTTGGTGCCAACACGCCTCCTCCTAAAGCATAATTTTAAAGTTGCATTGCCCTCTGTCCCCTGCAAATTCTGAATGGATGTGTTTTGTACACTTTTATAGGTATGTCTTGCGGATTATGGGCTTTTCTTGAGTACTGGTGATTGAATGTAGAGGCCTTGGTTCTCAGCTACATTGAGCCTTTTTATTTCTTATTTTAAGATAGGGTCTCACTACATTATTGAAGCTGGACTTGAACTTGGAATCTTCTTGTCTCAGTCTCCCAGAATGCTGGGATAATAGGCATGAAGCACCACACCCAGCTGATTTCATTCTGAAAGTAGGCTATGGGAGAATATTGAACATGAAACAGCCATGGTTATTTTCTAAATCTATTTCTCTTGTGATAGTTTTATCTTATACAGATGTTTCCATACAAGTTATATTGCTTAGTTTTGAGTCCATTAAGCTTGATGAAACTGCTATCAGAGGTGAAGGAGACTAGGGGTTTGGAAGGATGCAAGAATGTTGATCAGTTGATGCTGAGTAAGTTATATAGGAGCAAGAAGTTCTGTTGTGCTATTGTAAAATAGGCTGACTACATACAGAAGCAGTGCAGTATGCACTTCATAAAACTAGAGGAAAGGAGTTTGGATATTTTCACCATAAAGAAATGATAAATGTTTCAGAAGATAGATATGTTTAATCTTATTTATTTATTTATTTATTTATTTATTTATTTATTTTGGTGGAACAGGAGATTGAACTCATGCCCTTGTGCTTGACAGGGAAGCACTTATTCCATGGAGCCATCTCCCTGGCCCCTGTTTAATCTTATTTAAACATTCCTTTAATATACACATATACGTAAACATCATGTGATACATGTACATTATCTTATTTGTGATCTTTATCTTAATTACCTGCTGAAATCATTAGCATCTAATGAACATACTGGTTAAGTTAAACATACTATTGCAAGAAATATCAATACTATTACAAGAAATGTCACTTCTTTTCTTATCCTTCATTATGTGGCTCCAAACATATCCCAAATTACATATTTGGCTAGCATTTATGACACATATCATATTCCCAAAGGAATTTACTGCTCTATTGTACAAGTGTAAAAATGGAACTTAGAGTAGGATATCATATGACTCATCGCAATTTCTCTCTCTGTGTCTCACTGTCTCTCTCTCTCTGTCACTTTCTCCCTGTCTCTCTCTCTCTCACTCTCAACAGGAATTGAACTCACAACCTTACAACTTGCCAGGCAGGTGTGATGCTGCTGAGCTATATCCCTGGCTCCACCAAATGAGTTTTCAAAGATATTATAAGAAGTTACACTGTCAATAGTACTATACAAAAATCCCCACTAATTCACATCCACTCCAGTACTTGATGACAGCTAGAGAATTTAACCTGTGCCAATCAAATGAGTATAAAATGAATCTCACTATGTTCTTCATCCATGTATTCCAGATTACAAATGAGATAGAGCAGGTTTTCTTATCTTGAAACTTATTTGTATTTGTTTTAAAATTAAATATCTATTGTCATTCTCCCTTTGCCTTTTCTCAATGTGTTCCACTAGATATTTTGCTTTTCTTAATGATTTATAAAGATACATTTCATATTTGAACACCAAATTTATCTATTTTGTATGTTACAAATATCCTCTCACTATTTGTACTTTTTTATTTTCTTAGTGGTATTTTTAAATAAAAATTATTCTTGTTAATGTAGTTCAACTTACCAAGTTTTATTTATTTATTTACTTATTTATTTATTGGCAGAACTGGGTAAATTGTGTTATTTTAAAGATTCATGCTTCTTTGGGATGTTTCCAAGATTTAAGTATGCCAAATTGTGCTGCTATAAACATGGGTGCACATAAATACATTGCTGTGGCATATTGTTTTCAGTTCTTCTTGAAAAATATCTAGAAGGGGAATAGCTGGGTGGAATAGTGCCTGTAATAGTAGCCATCTGAGGAACCTCCACACTGATTTCCACAGTAGTTTTACCAATCTACACTCCCACCAACAGTGAAGAAGCATTCCTTTTCCCCACATCCCTGCACACATTTGTTTTTGGTTGAGATTTTTCAGGATAGCCATTTCATTCTGGCATGAAACAAAATCTTGTGGTTTTAATTTGCAAATGACCAGTAACATTGAACATTGTTTCATATATTTATTTCACACTTGTATTTATCTAAGAAGTCTATATTCATCTCAGATGCACATTTTTGAGCTTAGTCTTTGAATTTGGGGGGCCTGATTTTTAAATGCCCTTGTATGTTCTAGATGGAAATGTTTTGTTGCTAAAATTTTTTCCCAATTCATGGGTTTTCTCTATATTCTGTTTGTGATTTCTTCTGAGGTGCAAAAACTTTTCAGTAAGTTTAGATCCCAGTTGTTGAGTTCTTGTATTTCCTGTAAAGTTCAGATTTTGCTCATGAACTCTCTGCCTACCACTGAGGAATGGATAAAAAAGATACATTATATTTGTACAATGGAGTATTTCTCAGATATCAGGAAAAACTTGTGTCTTTTATAGGCAAATTGATCTAAATAGAGTCTATACTCATAAGTTAAATAAATCAGACTCACACGTATAAACATGATATTGTATCCCTAATGTAGGAATGTAAAAGAGTAAATAAATTCCAAAAGGGAACATAGATATAGTCAAAGGGAAAGAAACTGCTGAAAAGGAAAGAACTGGGGTTGGGCAAAAGGAATAAAGAAGGGAGGGAAAAACATATACACATAATAGTGAAGACAACTTGTTATGGTTTGTGTATAGGTGTTCCTCCAAAGCCTCTTGCAGTCTTGGAGCGGCTTTGGGAGTTTGTGATTGATGACTGTGGGTGTGGATGCTGCACCTCCTGCCCCGGGGCAGGTGATTTGCATTTCAGTGTAAGGAGGGAAGAGAAGTTGGCAGCTTGCGCTGCTGCTACCTCTCCTTTGGCTCTTGCTCTTTGCCTCCATCATGAACTGCTGCTCTCTGCCATGTGCCGCTCTGCCTTGGAGCCAGCTGAATATGGACTGAAACCGCCACTAACTGTGAGCTAAAGAAACCTTTCCTTCCTTCATTTTGGGTGTCAGGTATTTGTCCCCACAACAAGCGAAGGGTAACTAAGGTGCAACTGTACTACAACTTCTATTGGTTTATTAAAAAGAACAATTAATGCTTTCATCAATTTTGCATGCCTGTGTCTGATAATCTCAGTAGCTACTTTGGAGATAACAATATATATTATAATAATCATTATTAATTTCCTATCATCTTGTTTTGAAATTCTATATCATTTTTATTATTTATTCTCTTTAAAATATATAAAAAGTTGAAAAACCCATTTATCTTTAAAAATACATTCATGCTTATTTTTTAAATTCTGAGTCTAAACTAGACCAAGATTATGCAGATATGCACCTACAGTGTCTTCTAAACCTATTAGGAAATGAACAGGCACTCATAGATATATAATATACTTCCATTTATGTAGGATTTTAATGTGTTTAAATGCAGATTCATAAATTTCTCTATAGATGTCTTCCACATATTTTATTATGTTCATTTGCGATACTTCAATAGTTTTCTTTCTATTATAAATGTTATCATGAAAAAAATATGCTTTCTGTTTTTCACTAGAATACATAAAGGCAATTACATTTTTATGTTGATGTATTGTGAGTCATGTTAATAAACTCCATCAATATTGGTAATAATTTTACATACATTCTTCTTTATTTTCTATGTAAAGATCATATGAATTGCAAATAAAGACAGTTTCATTTCATTATTTTCAATTTGAGTTGTTTCACATTTCAGCCTGTAATCTATATGGTTTCATTTAGCTGTAGGGTGTGAAGTGATAGGTTTATTTCATTTTCCATATGGATAAACAATTGCCCTAGTTCTATTTATTGAACAACTAAATCTTCATTGCCTAATGATTTCAATGTCACTGTAATACATGAAAATATTTTACAGGTTTTTACTTCTAAGCTTTCTATTATTCCACATTGATTATTATATTTATCCCTTCATGAAGAACTCTACATTTTTAATTATCCTGGATTTATAGTAAATTCTAGTGTAGGTAGCCAAGGTCCCATTGACTTTCTTCTTCAAGATTATCTTGTTTGTTTTTGATCCTTTTGTTCATACATATAAATTTTAGAATTGACTTACTAAGTTCCACTGCAAATGCCTTTGAGACGAGAAATATGTTGAACAGATAATATAATACTATGATGAAAAAAAGGTTAGTGAATGCTGCTGTTAAAGGTCAGCCAAGTGAAAGGTAGGAATCTTCAGTACAAGAAATGAGACAGAACATAAGCAACAGCTGGGACAATGTTCAACTTGGCTGAGTGAATGTGTGCTTTCATTTATTTGTTTTTAAATATCTCAGCAGATTATAGTGCCTGCCAACAGTTTCAGGGGCCAGGGTTCAATCCTGGGGCCTGCTGTGCTGGCCTTGACTGGGCGTGGTGGCAGGTGCCTGTAATCTCAGTACTTGGGATGCTGTAAACAGGTGAATCACTATAGGTCCAATGTAGTAGTGAGACCCTGAACAACCTGTACACCCTTCCCTAAAATACAAAAACAAAATATATGAAAAAAACCCTTAAAATTTTGAAACAATCTTTAATACACTGCATATTACTGTTTTCAAAGTATTTACTCAGAGTTCATACCATAGATCAAAACACTCATGATTACAGAGAAACAAACAGATAAGTGGACAAAACATTCTTTTCACTGAACTATGCGAAATTAGTTGTATAAATTAAACAAATTAGCATATAAATTCAAATATTTTTGAAACAATGGAATATGTAATTGGGGAAATTATTTTAATATTTTGCTACTTTCTATTTATCTATTGTCTTAGTTACTCTTCTCTTATTGCTGGGATAAGTATCCAACATTCAATATGAAGGAAAGAAAGGCTTATTTAGCTCACAGTTACTGGAGGTTTCAGTCCATATTCAACTGACTCCAAGGCAGAGCTGCACAAGGTACAGAACAACGTTTCCTGGCAGGGGTAGAAAGAGCAAGAGTGCAAAAGGAGAGGTAGCAGCAGCTCAAGCAGCTAACTTCTGATTCCTCCTTACATTGAAATGTAAATTACTTGTCCCAGGACAGGTGCAGCATCTACACCCACAATAATCAATCACAAACTCCAGAAGCTGCCCCATGACTGCAGACGCTTTGGGGGGGCACCTAGACACAAACCATGACATCTATCTCCTATTTTGTTCTCTCTCCCTGTGTCTTCTCTTGTATGAAAAACACATGATTTTTCATGTAAGACAAGCTGTGTGATATTTAACCTTGTGTGTTTGACTTACTTCACTTAACTATGTTCTCAAGTTGCATCCATTTACCTACAAATGACTCCAGCTTATGTTCATGGCCGACAAATATTTCATTATATATAAAAATATATTTTCTGAGCCGGGCATGGTGGCGCATGCCTGTAATCCCAGCACTCGGGAGGCTGAGGCAGGAGGATTGTTGTGAGTTAGAGACCAGCCTGAGCTACAAAGTGAGCTTAAGGCCAGCCTGAACTGCATAGTGAGACCCTGTCTCAAAAAGACAAAAAAAAAAAATATATATATATATATATATTTTTTTTTTTTCTGTATCCACTCCTCTGTTAATGCAAATATACACTCTCAATTTCAAGGTCTAACTACTTGAATACCATAAATTGTTCTATTAGGAACAGGGGTAGACATGCATCCCTCTATAACTTTAATTTTGGGGGGGAAGACACCTAGAAGAATGATAGCAGGACCAAGTGGAATTTCTACTTTTGTTTTCTTGTAGCTTCTCTGCACTGATTTCCATAGTGGTTTACTAGTTTGCATTCCTACCAACTGCTCTGTAAATCTGCTCTCCACACACACGCTCACTAGCATTGGTCATTATTCATTTTTCATGATAGCCATTCCTTCCGAGGTAAAGTGATATCTCCATGTAGTTTTAACTTGCAATTCTGCAATTGCCAGTGATGGTGAACATTTCTTATGTATTTATTGGTCATTTTTACTTCTTCATCTGAAAAGTATCTATTCACTTGGTTGCCCATTTTTGATTGGGCCTTTTATTTGGAGGAGGTATTTATTTTTTTGGCAATTATGGAAGGTTTTATTGAAATTCAGCTTATGAAAAACAAACAAATTGAATCACACATCATATTCATGAAAATAAAATTTAGAGAAGTGGACTAAAAATTTTTTGACACATGTGAAAAAATTCTTTGTTAATTTCTCGCATTTTATTACAAAATGTATGTTGTGAACAACTTGAATAACCTACTTATGTGTTTTATTTATTTATTTTTTGTTTTGTTTTTAAACGCTTGGCTTAAAGGACTCAGGCTTTCCCTATCAAGTACTGGGAAATACTGATAATTGGAGTCAATAGGTTATTATCTTGCTATTTATTTTCTTCTTTTAAGCTCTGAAAAAGGTCTTCCATATTAATTAAACAATAATAAAAATATTGTAAGTTTTATGTCATTACATTTAACAGATTTATAATAATGCATCCAAAATGTGTGGTCACAAAACATCAGGTATATTTTAAAAAGAAAAAAATGACATTCTAGCCTTGTTAAAAGGATAATGGTCCCATGCTTTTATTAACAGGTTAGTAAAACAAAATCCAATGGATTATAATATTTACATGCTACTTGAAAAGTAATATAGTGGCAAAAGCAAGTCACAATTATTTTCTCTCTTTCTTTCCTTTTTCTTCTTTTTTTTGTTTGTTTTGTTTTTTGATTTGTGGAGTAAGTGCTTACTTGAACAGCATGTTGTTGTTTTTTCCAGTTAAAATTTTTTTCTTGTTTCATGCTTTATTTATTATTTGTGGAAATTAAATTAATTACTTCAAAATTTAACAGACTAAAGCACATGCATGTGTTATCTCACTGATTCTGAGAACTGGGCCTCTGTGCTGGGCTTCTTTAGAGGTTCTGGCTCTATGTCTTCTATGAGCCTTCAGTCATCTCATGACTCACTTAGGAAGGATATACCCCTACTTCATTGTCTTCATTACTCTCTTGTTGCTGGGACAAAATACCCAACACTAAGATTTTTTTGTAGCACATTGAATTTAATTTTTTTCTAGGGATGGGGGCCATCATATGAAAATCAGAAAATGGGGAAAGAGTGAATTATCCTAGAAAAAGATTCATTTTGTGTCTATATTTGTTTTCAATTGGCCTCATTTCAAATGCATCGAATAGTTCTATGCCTGGACTGGGTGTTTGTAACAGTTACCAAAAAAAAAAAAAAAGGAAAAAAAAAAAAAACAGAAAGGACTACAGTTTTTTGGTAGTCCTAGCTCAGCATACTGTCTCTCATGCTTTTATGTAAGTTAACTCTTCAATAACTCTGAAAGCTCCTTGGAGGAGGTTTTATTTTGAGTTCTTTATATACTCTATTCCTCCGAGGAAGAACACAACTTTGTGTTAGCAATCTGTGGATCATCTCTTCATTCTGTTCATTGTTTCCTTTTTTGTGCAGAAACTTTTTAATTTTATGGGATCCATTTGTTGATTCTCATTAATATTTCTCATGCCATTGTAGTTAGGTCAAAAACCCCTTGCATCTGCCTATGTCTTCAAGAGTTTCATCTATTTTATCTTCCACCAGATGAAATGTTTGTTTTTTAACATTTAAAGGTATAATAAATTGTTTTAGTTTAGTATGTGGTGAGGAGATATAGATGACGACTCAGCTTCTACATGTTGATATCCAATTATCCCAACACCAACTTTTTTACATTTTACTACAAGATGGTATTAAAATATAAAAATTTACCAATGACACAGAATTTCACTATACAAAATAATATGAATTTGAGAGTATTTGTTGTATTGTATAATGTTATCCTCAAATTAGTTGTTCAGATTAACAAACACATGGTTGCGAAATGTGAAAAAGAAAGTTATAAAGAAATTAAGAGCGAAAGGAGATAATTAAAAAAGAAGACAAGATACAATTAAGCATTACCTATTCCTTTCCATAGACCAGCATAAATCTACAGTACAATTATCCAAACCATGTTGATTTGAATATATATATATATATATATATATATATATATATATATATATATATATATATATATATCTTTCCCCCACATCCTCTCCTGTCCTTCACTTCTGCTCAATAATTCTTTCCTTTTGAATAAGTCATTCTCTTTTCACAGTATCTATTGTACACTTCAGATTTGATTTACTCTTTCAGGCTTATACACTTAAGGAGAGAATATGGTGTTTACACATACAAGACAGATTTATTTCACTTAAGGGTATGGTCTCATGTTGCATCCATTTACCATTGAAAGCCTCAAATATATCCTCTTTTTTTTTTTGTGGTACTGGGGATCAAACTCAGGACCTTGCACTTGCCAGGCAGGTGCTTATGCTGCTGAGCTGTATCTCCAGCCCCTATATCCTCTTTTATAGCAGAATAGTATTCCATTGTGCAAAACTATATGTTTTTTTAAATCAGTTCCTCAGTAGAAATTTGTGTTGTTTCCAAGATTTAGCTATGCCAAATTGTGCTGCTATAAACATGGGTGCACATAAACAAATTTGCTATGACGTTTTCAGTTATTCTGGATAAATACCCAGGATGGGAATAGCTGAACTTGATGGGGTTTACAAGCCTAGTTTTTTGAGGAACCTCCACACTGCTTTCCACAGTGGTTGCAACAGTTTGCACTCCCACCAACAGTGGAGAAGGGCTCTTTTCGGCCACACACAGTATCTGTAGCACTTGTCATTGGCTGACTTCTTGATGTTAGCCATGCTTTCTGGGGTGAGATAGAATCTCAGTGTTGCTTTAATTTACATTTCTCAAATGACCCATGATGTTGAGCATTTTTTCATATATTTATTTCTCATTTGTATTTCTTCCTCTGAGAAGTGTACATTCATTTCAGATGCCCACTTTTGGATTGGGTCTTTGAATTTGGGGTGCCTGCTTTTTAAAAATACTTTATATGCTTTAGATAGAAGGTTACTGTCAGAGTGACATTTGGCTATAACTTTTCCCAGTTCATGGGTTTTCTTTTTATTCTGTTATTGATTCCTTTTCACATGCAGAAACTTTTCAAAGGATGAGATTCCAATTGTAGATTCTTCAAAGTATTTCACATGTAGTTTGGTGTTTCTTCATGAACTCTATACCCTTATGTTTTTAAGATTTTTGACCTACATTTTTCCTCCAGATGATTTGGTGTGTCTCTTTTAAAGTTTAAATCTTTCATCCATTTTAATTGTAGTTTACTGCATGATGACAGAGATGGATCTGATTTTAGCCTTCTGCATGTGAAAAGCCAGTTTTTTCAGCACTGTTTACTGAAGAGGTTTTGTTTCTTCCAAAGAACATGTTTGGCCTCTTTCTCAAAGATAAGGTGGCTGAGTGTGTTTGTACTTTTGTCTGCATCTTATGATCTGTTCCAGTGATCCTCAGTTTCGTCATTATGCAAGTGCCATGCTGATTTTATCAAAGTAGCTTAGTAGTATAATTTCAGGTCAGGAATTGTGATGCATCCTGATTTTCTTTTGTTGCCCAGAATTGCTTTTGACATTCTGGTTCCAGATGAATTTTACATATGTTTCCTCCAGAAATATACACTTTGTACTAAGTACACTTTGTGAGGGATTGCATTGAATCTGTATAACAATTTTGGGATTATGGCCATTTTCACAGTGTTGGTTATTCTTATCCAGGAGCAAGGAATATCTTCCCATTTTATGAACTTCTATTTGATCTCTATATTCACTGTATAATACCTTATTTCCTTTGTGAGATTGATTCCTAAGTATTTCATTCTTTTGGACATTGTGAAAGGTGTGGTTTCCCTAATTTCTCTCTCAGTGCATTCATTGTTTGTGTACAAAACTTCTATTGTTTTTTGAGTATTGATCTTATATCCTGCTACAGTACTAAATTTGGTTATTAAAACTACAAGTCTTTCAGTGGAGTTTTTGGAGTCTTCTATGTATGGTTTCATGTCATCTTTAAACAATGATAATTTCACTTCTTCCTTTTCAATCATTATTACTTTTATTTTTTCTCTTTTTTATTTGCTCTAGCTAATATTTCCAGAACTATGTTGAATAGGAGTGGAGACAGTAGGCATCCTTGTCTTCCAATGCCACTTATTCTATGGTCTACCTTTCCCCCAGTGTATGCTTTCGGCCCCTTTGTCAAAGATCAGAAAGCTGTACTGCCTGGGGTTGTTTTTGCTTCTATTCTGTTCCTCTGGTCTGTATGAGTTTTTGGGCCAATATTATGCTGCTTTACTCACCACAGCTTTGTAGTATAACTACAAGTCTGGGATTGTGGTACCATCTGTTTTGCTTCTCTTACCTAGGAATATTTTTGCTATTCGTGGTCTCCTTTTATTCCATGTGAACTTTAGGACTAATTTCTCTAGATCTTTGAGAAATGCCTTTAGTTTTATGGTTGCAATTGCATTAAATTTGCAGAACAGTTTTGGAACTATAGCCATTTTAACTATATTATTCTGCCTATTCAAGAACACAAAATATCTCTCCATATTATCATGTCCTCCTCTATTTCCGCTTCCAGAGTGATATAATTTTCATTTTAAAGAAATTTTGCTTCCATAGTCATGGCTATCAATAAGTACTGACCTGCCAATACTGTTGTGATTGACATTATTTCCTAATTTGTTTCCCAATGAATTCATTATTACTGTATAGGAACACTATTGACTTTTGTTTGTTTATTTTGTATCCTGATACATTGTGGGATGTGGTTATTAATTTCAGGAAAGTCTTGGTGAGTTTTTGGGTGTCATAAGTAAAGGGTCAAATCATCTATAAGTAATGATACTTGGACTTCAAACTTCCATATATAAATCCCTTTCATTTCTTTACCTTTCCTCATTGCTCTGGTTTATATTTCAAGAAATACTTTGACCAGAAGTGATAGTAGGAATCCTTTCCCTGTTCCTGATTTCAGAGAGAAAGTTAAGATTTTTTCTCCTTTTAATATGATGGTAGCAGTAGGTTGCTCATAAATGGCATTTCTTATATTGAGATAGGTCCTCTGGTACTTATATTACTCAGAATTTCTATCATGCATAGGTGTTAGATTTTGTCAAAAACATTTTCTGCATTTATTGAAATGATTGTGTGATTTTTCCCTTATTTCCATTTATGTGACGAATTACCTTTCTTGACTGGGTATGTAGAACCACCTCTGCATCTCTGGAATGAGCCCTACTTGGTCATGGTGTATGATATTTTTGGTGATTTGTTGCATTCCATTCGACAATACATTATAAAGGGTTTGTATATCTATTTCCATTAGATTGAGCAGTAGTTCTCTATTTTGTTAGATCCTTGTTTGGTTTAGGGATCATGAATATGTTAGCTTTTGATAATAACTACAGAACTCCTTCCCAGTGAATTTTATTAGAGTTTTGGTAGCATTTGCTGTTAGATCTTCCCTGAAGATATTATAGAATTCTACTGTAAATCCAACAGAGCCTGAGTTTTTATTAGTGGTTAGGCTTCTAAATTACTGCTCAATTTCATTGCCTGTTATTAGATTTTTCAAGATTTTTAAGTCCTCTTATTTTAGTTTTGGGTTTTTATGTATCTAGGAATCTTTCCATTTCTGCAATATAGGCTGGAGAAACCTGCCATATAGGTTTGTGAAGTACTGTAGTTGCTAATAATTTTCTATATTTTGGCAGTATCTCCTATGATTGTACCTTTTCTCTCTCTCTCTCTCTCTCTCTCTCTCTCTCTCTCTCTCTCTCTCTCTCTCTCTCTCTCTCTCTCTCTCTCTCTCTCTCTCTCTCTTTCTCTTTGTATTTTAGGGAGAGGTCTACAGGGTGTCGAGGGTCTCACTACTAGACTGGACTCCTAGTGGCCCACCTGTTTACAGCCTCCTAAGAGCTGGAATTACAAGTTCACTCCACCATGCCCAGTCCCACCCTTTTTGTCTCTAATTACATTAATTTGTGTATTTTCTTTCCCATTTTGGCACATTTGCCTAACAGTTTGGCCATTGTGTTTATTCCTGCAAAGAACTAGCTCTTTTATTCATTGATACTTCGTACTTTTTTAGTTTCCTTTTCAGTAATTTCTGCTGTAGTTGTTCTAATTTACTTCCTTGTACAAGCTCTCAATTTCAGTTGTTCTTGTTTTCTACTACCTTGTGATGCATCACTAGGTTATTTATTCTATTTTTCTGATGCAGAGATTTACAACAATAAACTTCTCATAGGGCTGCTTTATTGTATCCCCTAAGTTCTGGTATGTTGTACAGGTATTATTGATAATGGGGGATTTGGCTATATCATTATAATGGTAATAACGTTCATCTAATCTTTTACATTTATTTTATGAAGTTGGGAGCCCTGTGGTTTGATGCAATTATAGTTATAATTATCATCTCTTCCCATTGAATACTTCTTTTATGCAGTATGTAATGTCCTTTGCCTCTTTTGGTCAGTTTTGGCTTGAAGTCTTCCTTGTCTGAAAATAGTATAAGGTCTTCCTCAGTGTTTCTGGATTGTAATTGCATGGAATATTGTTTCATATCTTTGAATTTTAGTCTATGAATTTCATTTTATGTTAAATATGTTTCTGTACACAGCATGCTATCAGATTTATTGATCAATTCTACTGATCTATGTGGTTTGATTAGTAAATTGAGACCACTAACATTGATAGATGTAATTTACATGTATTGTCTTATTCCTGTCATATTATTTACCTGTTTTTGTTATAGCTTTTTTCCCTTCTTAATTACTAACTCTACCTGATACATTGTTATTGGACCTTTTAGCATTGTTAGCTTCATTGTGTACTAGGTTGTCTTTGAACATAGTTTGAAATTTGGTGGCCATATGTTTTAGGTTCTCTTTATTGTGAAAGTATATTATTTCTCCACTGATTTTGAAAGATAATAATAATATAGGTAGACAGTTGTTTTCTTTGAAAGCTTAAAACACTAACTTCTAAGCTCTTGTTGACTTGAAGGTTTGCATTGACAAGTGTGTCATATTCTTATGAATTTCCTTTACGTGCAGTACACTTATGTTTTCTGGTAGCTTTCATGGTTCTGTTCCTACAATCAATTTCTTGTATTTTAATTATTATGTGATGTGTAGTGATTTTGTTTTCTAATTATAACTCTTTGGAGCTCTACATATCTCACTTTATCTGTATTTTGAATTTTTCTTTCATGTCTGGATAGCTTTCTGCTATTATTTCTGTAAACTGTTCTTTCAATGCCTTTTGTGCTATCCCTTGATTTTTAATTACTTCTAATTTCTAATCTTTGAATATTCTAGCAGCTATGGAATCCATTTTCATGCTTCCCTGTTTTTAAGGTACCTCACAGACCTCTTCTCTGTACGTCACAGTCTTCACACTGATTTCTCTTGCTGCTCATAATTTCAACTCTAGTTATAGTCTCCTCAATTTCTGCTTGAAACTTTTTGATGAACTACCATTCTTTTCTACGATGGAAATTCATATTTTATATCTGTTTCTTTAGCTCCATTAGATTTTTATTAGTGTCTTTTTTCGATGCTTTGATTATTTTTTTTTATTACGAGCATTATGTGATTACTCATATTTTCTTTCAGTTTACCACTCACTTTACTACACTGGTCTGCTTCCACTGCTACCCTTCTGGACCTCTCTGTGGCTTCAGATTTGCTCTCCCTCAATGTCCTGTGAGCTAGTTTGGGTATGTTGGGAGTTTTTCAAGGCATTCTGTTTTCTTGTCTTTTTATGTTTCTATTATTTGTTCGTTTCTTTGGTGTGCTGAGGTTGTGGCTGCTTTACACCAGTGTATGGTTCTTTAGGAGTGATAGTATTGTTTATGATTCTGAGAAAATCTAGATATTGCCATGCAGAGCAAAACAATTAGCCATGATGTCTGCATTACCTTGACTATAATAATAAAGCCAGTGATAATAATGATATCAAATGTCAGTAGGATATTGACATATGTAAGAAGAAGTCTATGATTTTAGTGAAGACATTTAGGCAACCCAGATATTGACTTATTGTAATTCAGACCACTGATTTTTCCTGATTGTAGGCAACACTGAAAGAGTTCAAGCACACACTGGAATGACATCTCCTTCAGGCCCAACCCCTCTGAAATTCATACTTACAAAACCTGGCCCCCACCACAGAATACAGACTGTACAAACTCTTGGTTCCAGCCAATCTTTTCAGGGAATCCTGGAGATTACTATTTAGCTCTGTTCCTCCTAGCCTGTCTCCCAAGGATGTCTCTCAATAATTAATACATTGCATATTGTTGTCTTCATAGTAATTATTCATACTACAAGATGCTGATATGATATCTTGTCCAAACACTATGAGTATAAATCTTTCCTCACATTGAATTCTGGGAAAGTAGCTGTATACCTATCCAAACAGTTCCATTGCAAAAATGGTCTGTTTGGTACTATAACACTTCAGCCGTAGGGTGAATCCCTCCTCCAGGTATTGGACTTGCCTTCAACCAGGTCAGTCTTTTGGCTGTCACCTGTGCCACCTTGTGATGTGGAGAATCAAGGATCAGAAGTGGCTAGGATTTGGTAGGTCAGCTGCTTTCCTCTTACCTCAACTTTGGTCCCATGAGGTCTAGAGTCATCAGCAGCATACAAGTAGATGTATTTTTAAAGTGTACCATAAATTATGCATCACAAACAGCAGGTTAAAATGAAATGCTGTCTATTTTGTTGGGGCCTCATGATCATGGATCTTCAGACTCCACCATCATAAATGTTATGAGAAATGACTGGGTCTTTCGTTATGATCCTGATATCAAGACTTAAAGATCTCAATGGATATCACCCAGTTCTCTTGGGAAAGACAAGTGTGTCAACCCAGGTCCAATACCACAAGGAAGTTTTTTTTTTTAACTGTGATGGAATTGAGTAGACTACATTTGCATTCAGGACCATTATGGTGAGCTGTTGTTATAAGGGCTTATTAGAGTATTTAAGAAATGATGGCTATAGAAAAGGGCCCGAGAAATAGGCAACTCTTCATTGTGAATGTAATTAATATATACCACAAATATAAAGTAATTTTTAAAAGAAATAGATAACTGCTTTCATTCATTATCATAACAAAGCTCTGTCCCACATATAGCCTTTGGCAAGGAAATTTCTGTCACAAAAAAAAATTATGGTATTCAACTTAGTCAACAGATTCATGCTGCATGACTTCTAGCTGTTCTCCAAAGTCAAAATGATCATGAAAGGTTAAGGTTATTAATCGATTTAGGACAATGAAGCAGCCACAGTAGCACAACTAAAGATGTAACGAAGGACTTTCAGTACTGCTTTAGAAAGTGGCAAACAGGATGACATACATATGTTCAAAGCATATTCCCATAGAGTAATGACAATGTGTCTTTTACTCCTATAATGTTATTAGATGAATATCTGTGTAACTCTTTTTAAATTAATTTTAATGAGAAAGAAATAGCAATGAGACAGTTTCAAAACAGGTTAGTAGGACAGTTACAATAATTAATACATTGCATATTGTTGTCTTCATAGTAATTATTCATACTACAAGATGCTGATATGATATCTTGTCCAAACACTATGAGTATAAATCTTTCCTCACATTGAATTCTGGGAAAGTAGCTGTATACCTATCCAAACTATTTTGTGTAGTACATATATTAAGCTACAAAGTGGTCTTTCATTTATATCCCTGTTATTGTTATATTTTTGTCAAAGAAGGGTGTTCTGTTGCTGTTAGAGATGCTATATTTGGAGAAGTCTGTAAAGGACCTTTTCATACTTGATTCCAGTTCAAGTATTGTCGCTACTTGAATTCAGCAAAATATCTCAATATAGTGCAATAGTCCATAACAGTCCAGTAATGTTTCAAAGGTTCGATAGTCATTATATTATGTCCTCACATTTTATATTTGGAGCTGTTGCTATATATAAAATGCTAAAATGTCATGCACATGTAGGCATAGGAAATCCTTCTCTTGTGGCTGGGGAGATGGCTCAGTAGAATAAGTACTTCCCTGTAAAGTGCAAGGGTCTGAGTTTAATTCCCCAGTTCCACGAAAAAAAAGAAGAAAGGAAAAAAAAGTAAAAGAAAATACTTCTCCATTAACTTGAATTTTCATTAGGGTTTTCAAAAGGAGGTTTATAACTTTGTCCACTGCTATCTTAAACATTTTTGTTATATATACATCAAAGTAACTGACACAGTTATTGATTTAATGAATGGCATGTTTTGCTCAAATTGTAATTTTAAAATGTTAATCACCATTATATATAAGTGGAGTTGCATTTTGCACTTGTTCAGACAGTTCCATTGCAAAATACTATTACCGTTTCTAAAATATACTGAAATCATTTAGGTTTTCTACATAAAAAGCTTATCAACTGCTAATGAAACACCTTTGTTTCCTCTTCAGCATTCATCTCTATTTAATTTTAATTTCAGGTCTTACTTCATGTCCTAGAAAATTCTTGTAGAAAATTGAACACAATGTTAAATAACAGTAAGTTGTACATTTTTCTCACAAAAAAAAAAAAAAAAAAAAAAAACAGAAATGTGATGAATGATCTATATTGTGCCTGAAGAGAGTCACAGGGAGAGAAAACTTTCTCTCAGGTTTTCACAGAGAGCAAACTGGTCAAGCAATGGCTTTGAGTCATCCACATGGCTGACACTGACAAAGGATCTACAAAGTGAGATACAGAGTTTCAGGATAAACCCTGAGAGGACTTGACTGACTTCATCAGATACAAAAATTACATTTTTTGTTATATGGCTCTTGCTTTATCTTGGTCTTAAGCATCCAGCAGAAAAGAATAAGAATGAGGTATATGAAATAAGTCCATAATAAGCTGAGGTGTAAATGGTTCTAGTCAGCAACTTCTTCAGATAACCCACTATTATTATGGACTGCTGGACTGTGTTGGATTATTTCGTTGAATTCAAGCACGAATAATAATTGAATGACAATAGAAGACCCATCTTTGACAGGACTAAACAAAAAAAAAAGGGGATACAAAGGAAGGACTATTCTGTGTTTGTACATACAGTGCAGTTAGGATAAATATGTAGTACTTTTGTGTAATTCTATGAGAGGAAAGGTTTGCACTAATAGTGTTTGAACAGGATATCCTGTCTGTTTCTTGTACTATGGATAACCATTAGGAAGATAACAGTGTAAAAAGTATTAATTATTGAACTGTAGTATAATTCAACTTTTAAAAAAGATAGATATACAGCTATATTCTCTTAATTCATTAATTAGAGGCATCTGCTCTAATAGTGTTTGTAAATAGAATATGATGTGCACACCTTGTACAACAAAAAAACACTATGAAAACAAAATGCAATGTATTAATTATTGAATCTGTCCTGCTAATTTGATTTGAAACTGTCTCATTGTTATTTGTTCTTCAATAAAAATTTTTTATCTTTGTAGTACAGGGGGACTTGAACCTGCAGATGTTCAACTACAGACCTTTCTTAACTTTTTTTTTTTTTGAGATAGAGGTTTCCTACATTGCCTAGCCTGGGTTTGAATTTGTGATTCTTCTGCTTCAATCTTCTAGACTTTTGGGATGACAGTGTTGGAATTACACTGCATATCTTACTTACTGCTGTAGATTTTTCAATAATAACTTCACAAAGTGTATGAAATCTACCTTATTTTTTTTAAGTACAGAGGATTGAACTCAGAGCTTTGTACTTGCCAGGCAAGAAATGATTCTACTGAGCTATTTCTCTGGTCCAAAGTTGGGAAGGATTTTTTGTTTTGTTTTTGGCTGACTCAGGAATCCTTAAGGGCTGGGCAGGTAAGGTATGAGGATCTGAGGATTGAACCACAGTATCCTGAGCCTCACTGCATTTTCAGAAACAGGCATTTAAACAACTGAGCTAATACACACATCCCCTTTTAAAGGTTTTTTTATTCTTTTTGGTGTCTCAGGCTGCCTGAATGTCAGGGCTGATAAGGCATGAGGATCTGCGGATCCAACAGTGGTATCCTGCTCCTGACTGCATTTCCATGAGCAGGCACTTAAACAACTGAGCTAATGGGCAGGCCCCCTGAATAGTAATTTTTTTGTGGTCCTGGGGATTAGATGCAGTACCCTACATTTGCCAGGCAAGCACTTATTCTATTTTTTTTCAATTTTTCTTTTATTGAAGTACAAATATCAATGAGACAGTTTTAAGATATCTTGACAAGATGTATTTGATAAATTAATACGTTGCAAACTGTTTTATAATGTTTTGGTATCATAGAAGGTGCATACATGATATTATACTTACAGACATTATTATATCATATGAATCTTATCAGTAAATTAAGACAGTGTAGCTGTTTGCATATCTTATTTTTTTATACCTGAATTACATCAAAGATTCAATAATTAATACTTTCTACCTTGTTATTTTCCTAGTGGTTTTCCATAGTACTAGAAGCTGACATAATATCCTGTCCAACCACCATTAGTACAAATCTTGCCTCTCATAGAATTATGTAGAAGCACAGTGTTATCTATCCCCACTGTACTGTCCATACACATACATCAAGATTCTCAATTTCTATACCCCTTCCTTTGTCTACACTTGTCAGAGATGGGGACTCCATTGTCATTAAACTACTTTAGGTGCCTGAACTCGACAGCACAATCCAACACAGTCCAGCATTCCACTACAATAGTGAGTTATCTGAAGAAGTTGTCGACCATAGTCATTTACACCTCAGCTTAATATTATGACCCCACGATGTATACTTCATTTTTATACATTTCTGCTGGATGGTTAAGACCTAGATAGAGCAAGACTGATATACCAACACATGTACTCTATATTTTTTATGAGGTCAGTGAAGTCCCCTCAGGGTTTATCTTGTTGTCCTGTACCTTATTCTGTAGATCCTTTGTCTGTGTCATCCATATGGATGAGTCATAGCCAATGCTTGACCAGTTTGCTCTCAGAGAGAGCCTGAGAGAAAGTTTTCTCTCCATGTGACTCTCCCCAGGCACACTATAGAACTTTGATCTCTTTCTTCTGTGGCTCCATAATCTCCTTGTTCAGAAAATTTGGAGCTGAACTGAGTTACATGATGTTGCAGTACAGGTTCTCCTATGTCCTGAGTCTTCACTGACCTTGAAAGGCTAAGGGCAAAATGTTAGCTCGCCTTGTGGCTCTTCTATTTCTCCAACTCTGACTTGTGAACTTAGGTTGTTAACCATCCAGAAGAAAAGCTGATTAGTATCCTGCAGCATATGCCATTCACTTTGCCTTATCTGACTCAATTGATTTTAATTCTTATTGTATGTTTCCTTTTGTATTTCTGCTTTTCATTTGCTATACTAGGGAGACTATACGATATTTACACATGTGTGTCTGGTTTATTTTACTTATGAGTATATGTTCAAGTGGCATCCACTTCAGTATAAATGCTTCAAGCTTATCATTCTTAATAGCTGAGTAATACTCCATTGTACAGAAATACCACATCTTTTTCAACCATTTCTCATGTGATGGACATCTTACTTGTTTCCAAGATTTTGTCCGAGAAGGCTTGGAAAGGTCCCTCCCGTGTAGCAGGCCTGGAGCCCTCACTCACATGTCAGGCAGTGCTGGGTTTCGGGCCGTGGTGTGGGACCGAGGATTCCTGAGAAATGTCCCTCCGGCATGGCAGGCTTGGA
This sequence comes from Ctenomys sociabilis, assembly GCA_004027165.1. NCBI lineage: Eukaryota > Metazoa > Chordata > Mammalia > Rodentia > Ctenomyidae > Ctenomys > Ctenomys sociabilis. Next base: position 30,992 of record PVKA01019825.1, read on the forward strand.
GTTCTCACTCCACGCCGACCTGCATTGGGTCTGGGGTTGTGGGGTGGGACATGTACTCACCTGGAATTGTTTCTCTGGCACAGTGTGCCTGGAGCTGTCACCGAGCCACGGGGGGTGGGGGGCAGGGAATCCCTGGAAAATATCTCTCGGGCATGGTGGGCCTCAAGTTCTACACTGACTGAACTTTGATGCCCAGAGAGTCGGGGAATTTCCCACTCGATCAGTGGGCTTTAGGTCAGGGGATCCGGGGAGGTGTTGGTGAGTGGGTCCTGAGGTTTCAGGCCAGTCACTCACTTGGAGGGGTTGGGGGCAAGGATCCACGTAGCGTGGGTGGGAAGAAGCCAATGGCTCTCCCTCAGACTCACCACACTCTCACTGATCTGGGAAGCCTGGTGAGTTGTGCAAATTCGCTCACGCTGGGAGAGTTTGGCGTGGGATCCAGGAGGCCGCTGGAGTCAGCTACTGTCTCAGGCTGGGCGGCGTAGGTGGGATCGAGTAGACTGCTGGAGTCAGCCGCACTTTCTCAGGCCAGTCTCTGGTGCTGGGCAACGTGGACAGGATCAAAGAGGCTGCTGGAGTCAGCCGTGCTGTCTCCGGCGGTCTCTGGGGCTGGGCAGGCATTTGCGGGATCGAGGAAGATGGCGGAGTCGGCTGCGCTGTCTCAGGAGGTCTCTAGGCCTGAGTGGTCGTGGGCGGGATGGCGGAGGATGGCAGAGTTGGCGGAGCTGTCTTGGGCAGGTCTCTGGGGCTAGGCGATCGTGAGTAGGATCGGGGAGGATGGTGGCTTAGGCTGCACTGTCTAGGCTGTTCTCTGGGGCTCTGCTATTTGTTCCTCAATAAAAATAATAAAAAAAAATAAGCTGAGCTGTAAATGGCTCTAGTCAACAACTTCTTTGAATAACCCACTATTATTTTGGACTGCTGGAGTGTGTTGGATTGTTTCGCTGAATTCAATCACCTATAGTAATTGAGTGACAATAGAATACCCATCTCTGACAGGACTAAACAAAAAAAAGTGGGATCCCAAGGAAGAACAATTCTATGTTTGTATGAACAGTACAGCTAGGATAAATATGCAGTATTTTGCATAATTCTATGAGAGGAAAGATTTGCACTAATAGTGTTTGGACAGGATATCCTGTCTGCTTCTTGTACTACGGATAGCCACTAGGAAAATAACAATGTAAAAAGTAGTAATTATTGATACTGTACGATAAGTCAGCTTTAAAAAAAAGATAGGTATACAGTTACATTCTCTTCATTCATTGATTAGAGTCATCTTCTCTAATAATATTTGTAGATAGAATACCATGTATGCACCTTGTACAACAAAAAGCCACTACGAAAACAATTTGTGCTGTATTAATTGTTGAATCTGTCCTACTAATTTGATTTGAATCTGTCTCATTGCTATTTATTCTTCAATAAAATTTAAAAAATAACGAATTTCTTGCTCACTCTGGATGTAGGTATCGTCATAAACTTCCTCCAGAACCATCTGGTCTCCTATGCTTGGCCCTGGGCTTGAATATATGTCCCTCATCCCAGAAGGGTCAGGGCAATGACTGCGATGCTTCCCCAGCCCCACCCTGACTTCCAGATTCCAGAGACACCAGAGTATTGCCCTAACAATGTGAAATTTAAACTTGTATGTCTGGTATATATCAGTTACCATCATGGTCTCGATGTGCATCCATTTAACTAAAGATAACTCAATTTCAGCCTTCTTTAAGAATGATTAGTACTCCGTTGTATACAAAGGTCATATTTACTGTAGCCATTCATCTGCTGATAGGCATATGGGCTGCTTCTGAAATGTAGTGATTATAAATTCTGCTTCTATAAACCTGGGTATGCATGTATCACTATGGAGTGGTAATTGGAAACCTTTTGGGAAGATACCTAGGAGAATAATATTAAGTCAAGTGAACCCCTTAGTTTTTTGAAAAATCTCCCGTATTATTTCCATAGTGGTTGCACCAATTACCACTCTCACCTGCAATGCAGCTTAACACTGGCACCCCCACCACTATTCGTTATTTCTTGCTTTCTTGATGACATCCATATATTCTGGGATGAGACGGAATCTCAGTGTGTTTTAATTTGCATTTCTCAAAAGACCAGTGGTGTTGAACAATATTTATGTATTTATTTGCTGTGTCTACTTCTTCACAGGAGAAGTGTCTATTAATTTTAGATGCCCATTTTCTTATTGGGTCTTTAAATTTTGGGTGGGTCTAATTTTTTATGTTTTGTATATTCTAGATGTTAGTCCTATGAGAAGCAGCATGGAAACATTTTTGCCATTCTGTGGGTTGTCTTAACTCTGTTGCTGTCTTCCTGTGCTGTGCAGAAGATTTTTATTTTGATGTGATCCCCATTGTGGATTTTTTTTGTAATATAGCATGTACAATTAGGATTTACTTCATGAAGTCTTTGCCTACACTCATATCTTCTAGTGTTTTACTTATTCTACCCATGAAGTGTTTATATTTTTATATTTAGGTTTTTGGTCAATTTTAATTTTAGTTTAATGTATGGTGAGAGATAGGTTTCCCTCTTTGGCACACAGAACGTCAGTTTCCTTAGAACATTTATGGAAAAGGCTATCTTTCTTCCAGTGAAGTTGTTTGGCCACTTTCTCAAAGATAACATGGCTGAGTATGTCTGGAGTTGCTTGTGCGTGCTGTATTCTGTTATATTTATCCTCATGTCTCTTTCTTGGACAGTACCATGCAAATTTTATAAAAAAATATTTTTAATATAGTTTCAAGACTGGGATGGAGATGCCCACGGTCTTGTCCTTGGTGCCCATGGCCTTGACAAGAATTGGTTTTGCTATTGTAGATCTCTTCTTGTGCTGTATGAACTTTAAGATTCTTTTATCTAGTTCTGAGAGGCACAGTATTGCTGTTTTAATTGACATTGCCTGAAATCTGTGTAACACTTTTGGAAATGTGGCCATTTCCACTGTATTGATTCAACTTATCCAAGAAGAAATATCTTTCCATTTTCTCATATCCCTTTTGATCTACATTTTGAGAGCACTGTAGTCTTTGATGTATAGGTCTTTCACTTTCTCTTTTAGATGTATTGTTAGGTGTTTAATTTTATTTAATTTTTCTTAATGCTAATGGTAAATTTGCCACTTTCCTGAATTTTTTCTTAATGCATTTGTTATCTGTATACAGTAATGCTATTGATTTTTCAGTGCTGACATTGAATCCTGCCACATTACCAAGTTTATTAATTATAGGAAGACTTTGGTAGAGATTTTGAAGTCTTCTGTGTAGAACATCATGTCATTATTAAATCATTGTGATTTAAATTTTTCCTTCCACATCTATACTCCTTTTATTTTATTCTCTTGTCTAATTGTTCTGGCGAGTGTATCCAGAAGTTTGTTTAACAGAAGTAGTGATAATCTGGGTATAGTGGTGCACACCTGTGATCCCAGAACTCATGAGGCTGAGGAAGGATGATTGTCATGAATTAAAGCAAAGCCCAAGCTCCACAGTGATTTTGAGGCCAGCATGCATTATATAGCAAGACCCTCTCTTGTTCCTGATTTTAGAGTGAAAACTTTAAATTTTTGAGTATTATGTGTGAAATTGGCTTCCAAGAGTGGTAGCACACGCCAATAATCCCAGGATTTGGGAGGCTCAGAAAGGAGTTAGAGACTAGCTTGGGCTACATAGTGAATTCAAGTCCAATCTGATTACATAGGTCTATCTAAAAAAAAAAGAAAAGATGTTGGCTGCTGGTCTGTCATAGATGGTTTTAATCAGATTGAGAAAATGACCTATACTGTAGGGTTTTATCATGAACACGTGTTTGAGTTTGTCCAGTGCTTTGTCTGTCTATTGATGTGATTTTTGTCACTGGTACCTTTAATGAGGTGTAACACATTTATGGATGTAGGTATATTGAATCTTTCCTGCTTCCCTGGGATGGAACTTACTTAGTTGTGATGTGTAATCCTTTTATGATTTGCTGCATTTTGTTTGCCATTATTTTATTAAGGATTTTTGCATGTATGCTCATTAAGGAGATTGGTTTGTAATTTTATTTTCTGTTTGTATCTATCCCTAGTTTTGGTGCCAGGATAAATGTATGCTTCCAGGAATCATGTTGAGAGTAATTTGTCCCTTTCAGTGTTGTTAGAGTTCAAAGACTAGTGAGATTGATTTCTATAAAATTGTTAGAGAATTCAATAGCAAATCTATGTGGCAGTGTACACCTGTAATCACAGCTTTGAGTACCGGAAAATAGAAGGATCACAGCAAGTCTGAGCTATATGGTGAGACACCTTAAAAACTACATAAAAAAGAAAAGAAAAACACAAGTAAATCCATCAGAAGTAGGGCCTTTTTTCTTGTTGGTGATTTTTTTTATTGCTTCTTTGATTTTATTGACTGATATTATTTTCTTTAGAATTTTTATATTTTCTTGATTCAGCTATAGTATTTCATATGCATGTAGGAATCTGTTCCTTTCTTCTCTTTCCATCTTGTGAGAGTAAAAATTTTGGAAATAGGTATTGATAATCTTCTGAACCTCTATAGGTCTGTAGTGATTTCACCTTTTTCATTCCTTATTGCACAAAATTGAATTTTTTTTCCTTTTTTGATAAGGTTGGCTAGGGGCTTATCAATTTTATTTATTCTTTCAATGAACAAACCCTTTTTTTCATGTTTATGTATTTGTTACAGGGTCTCACTATGCAGCTCAGACTTGTAGTGATCCTCCTATTTTCAGCCTCCCCAGAGCTACGATTACAGGTGTGTGCCACCACTCTTGGACTAAGAAGCAACTCTTTGACTCATTAATTCTTTGCATTATTTTTTTGTCTCTATTGTATTTATTTCAGCTTTGATCTTCGTAATTTCCTGCCTTGTTTGGGCTTTGAGCTCAACTTGCTCTACTTTTTCTAGAAGCCTGAGGTGAGGGATAAAATTGTTTATTTTAAACCATTCTTTTTACCTGATGTGAGAATTTATGATTATTATAAAAATATTTTTTCACAAAGTTTCTTGAAGGGGCGGGGAGGTGGCTCAGTAGAATAAGTGCTTACCTAGCAAGCACAAAGGGCCTGAGTTCAATCCCTGGTTCCACCAAGAAAAAAAAAGAAAAATTTTCTTGAATGAGGCAGTGCTGGCATTTGTGAAAAGATGAGCTCAAATCACAGAAGGAATTGTATCTTTTCAATATTTTCTATTGCCAAGCCACAGCAATGGGTATGACAATCCCCAAGTTGAAATTATAGTATAAAGCTACTATGATAAAAATAGTATGGTACTATTTTTATTAGAGTAGATAGACCTAGAGATCAATACAAAAGTACAGACCTGGGAATCAATAGAGCAGCCTAGAAGTGGTAGAAACAACTTCAAGCACATACAGCCAACTTATTTTTGATAAAGGTGCTAGACACTTTTATTAAAAGAAAGATCATTTTTCGTAAATAGTGCTAGAAAAACTGGATTTCCACAACCTAAAAAATAAAGCTACACTGATGTCTATGAACATTCACTAAACTAAAATAAAAATGGATCAGGGGTCTAAATATTAAAGCATAAGCAATAAATTTGCTGGAATATAAAAATAGGTAAAACATTTGTTGACACAGATTAGGCAAAAACTTTATGAAGAAAACATCCACTTCGCAGAAAATATAACAAAGAATCAACAACTGGGATCACATCTTACTATATACTTTTTGTGTAGTAAAACAATTACCAATGGATTGTAAAGACAAGCCACATTATTGAATCTTTGATATAATTCAGCTATAAAAAAACCTGTAAATATAATTTCATGTATGCACCTTGTACAGTATCAAAACGTTATGAAAACAGTTTGCAATGTATTAATTCATCGACTCTGTATGGTTAAGGTGTCTTGAAACTGTCTGATTGACATTTGTATTTTAATAAAATAAAAATAAATGGAAAAAAAAAAAAAGACAAGCCACAGAAGGGGAAAATCTTAGCCAGGTATTTTTCAGACAAAGGACTAATATTGAGAACATGCAAAGAATTGAAAGCTATCAGACACTTAAAGTTCCAATCCAAAAGTGGGTTTATGAAATGGATAGAAACTTCTCAAAAGAAGAAATAAAAGTGGCAACTAAATACATGAACAATGTTCACCATCATTGACCATTCAAGAGATGCACAATAAAACAGCACAGAGATTTCATCTCACTTCAGAAGGAATAACACTTATCAAAGAATCAAACAATAACAAATGGTGGTAGGGCTTCAGGGACAAACAAAGCCTTTTGCACTGTTTCTGGGAGTATAGACTGGTGTAAGTACTGTAAAAATCAGTATGGAAATTTCTCAGAAAATTAGTATCAAAGGTTCAATTTTCACCAGCTATTACCTTTCGTGGTATTTTCCAAAAAGACTTTAGAGTATCATACAACAGAAAAAAGTACCCAGTATTTATATCAGGACAATGTGTAATAGCTAAATCTTGGGAACCACCAAGATGTCCATCAATTGACCAATAGATAAAAATATGTGATAGTTTTAATATAACGGATTATTACACAGCCAAAAAGAAGGATAAATTTGAGACATTTGTAGATAACTGGATGGACCTTGAGATCATTCTCTTAAATAAAGTAATCAGGCACATATGTGTATCACATTGTTTCTTGCGTGTAAGAAACTGAAATTACAAACGTATAATAGATATTGTGAAATAGGACATAATTGTTCAAGCGGAATGGTGAAGTGGTGGGGGGTGATGAAAGGGAAAATTTAAAAATGAGAACAAAAGGATAGAATAGAAATTAAGCTTTGTAAATAGGAAAGGGAAACTGTTAAAGTGAGGAAAGCTGAATGAGGCAGAAAAGAGAATCTGTAACCTCTTCAGACCCAGCCCAACCCCAGGTCAGGCAAGTGTGTGGGAAAGCTTCCTCACTCCCCTATGCAAGCTGGACCCCTCTAGATCCAGCCCAGGACAAGCTTGTGAGTGAGAACTTCTGCCACACTCTTGGGAACTCTACAGGCACAGCCCAGGCCTGGAATACAGGACTTGGGTGAAACTCTGCAGCTGAAGGTCCTGTAAAAAGGCTGGGGACCAGAACCACCCAGTTAATCTAGAAACAGAACACGTTGCCAGAGGGGCACAACAGGTTCATGGCCAAGGGCTACAGCAGGAAGGCGTGGAGCAGAACAGGCAGAACCAACCCAGGTACAAACGGATGAATTCAATTGTTGTAGATCTGTTCCCGAATTATAGCAAGTGCTAAGGTAATAACTGCACCAAAGCTTTACACCAAAGGCCAGAGGACACTGCTATACAAAACGACAAAGGGAAGGAACAAAATGGAATCACAGGCCCTGAGTCCACACAGAAAAAGTGCAGAAGACACTAGCACAGAAGAAATTGGGAATCACACAGCTGAAATGCCTGAATTAATAGCGTCTGAGGTAAAGAAACAACTGCAGAAAGGTATAGAGGAACTCAGAACAGAAACAACCTCTGAAATACAAGAAGAAATCTCTGAATGCAGAAACACATACAAGAAATCAGATAATAAATAATCTCTGAAGTAAAAAAGAAAGGAAAACTATAATGAAAGAATTAATAACTGCTTCTCAAGAAGACAGTGATAAGAAAATAGAAGAGATTAGAAAAATGATGGAATCCTCCAATGAGCAATACAGGAAAATATAGATGTCATAAAGAAGAATCAAAGAGATATAGAGGAACTTAAAATCTCAATCACAAGCTACCAAAACCATTTGAGTGAAAGCGAAGATAAAGTATCAGAACATGAAGATACCATTGGAGCTACTGAAAAGGTAAGAAATGATCTCTTAAAAAACAACTAGGATACAGAAAAAAATCATCATCTGAAAGACAATGCAAAGATGGACAACATGAGACTAATAAGCATCAATGAGAAAGAAAGAGTCAATGCAAATGACATAAAGAGAATATGGGCAAAAGCAATAAAAGAAAACTTCCCAAATGAGGGGAAAAAATTGGACATTCATGAAGCGAAAGCATACAGAACTCAAAAAAAAAAAAAAAAAAAAAAAAAAAAAAAAAAAAAAAAAAAAAAAAAAAAAAAAAAAAAAAAAAAAAAAAAAAAAAAAAAAAAAAAAAAAAAAAAAAAAAAACCAAACATTAACCCAGTTAAAAGCACATAAGAAAACATTAACCCAGTTAAAAACACATAAAAAAGACATATAGTAAAGATCCCAGAAAGCCAGAACAAGAGCAAAATACTTGAAAGACGCTAGACAAGAGAAACAGATCACATTTAAAGGAAAACCCAGACTTCTCACAAACCATGAACTTAAGAAAGACACAGACCATAGAACTTCAAGTCCTCTATGAAAACAAATTCCATCCCAGACTACCATACCTAGCAAAATTCTCTTTCAAGTTTGATGGAGAAGTGAAATATTTCCATAACAAACAAGAACTAACTAAAACATTTCATGATAACAAATCCAATACTACACAGACTACTAAACGATGTTCTAGAGAGGGACCAAAATGATCAGAACTTCACAAACAAGAACAGAAGGAACTCAAAATAGGGCAAACAATGAAACACAGGAGAAAAAGAAAAAAGGAGAAAACAACAACAAGTAAATGACATGTCAATTGTAAGTCAATATGTCTCAATTATAACCACTAATGTAAATGGACATAATTCACCAATTAAAAGAAATAGACTGGAACAGTGGATTAGGAAACAAAATCCAATGATATGCGGTATACAAGAACCACACATAATACACAAAAGAATTCATAGGCTGACTGTCAAAGGATGGAAAACAATACTACAAATCCCAGCACCTCAGAAAAAATCAGGGGTGGCAATCCTGATCTCAGACAGTCTCAACTTCAAACCAAAAATGATGAAATTAAGTAAAGAAGGTCACTGCATACTGGTTCCGAGAAAAATTCAAAAGGAAGAGATAACACTCATAAATATTTATGCACCAAATATGGGAACATTCAACCATATAAAACAAATCTTAATGGACATGAAAAATCTAATATCCAATACCACAGTCTTAATAGGAGACCTTAATGGACCCATTTCCCAAAGAGACAGATCAACCAGACAAAAAATTCACAGTCGTAGAACTGAAAAAGAGCTTGGAGCAAATGGACTCAGTAGACATATACAGAGCGTTACATTCAAAAACAGCTGAATACACATTTTTTGAGCTGTACATGGGTCATTTTCTAAAATAGACCATGTACTATTCCATGGGTCATGCTTAAGTATATGCAAGAAAACAGAAATTATCCCATGCATATTATCTGACCACAGGGCAGTGAGACTGGAAATAAATGACAAAGAAAGCCAGAAAAGCCCACTAAATGTATGGAAATTAAACAACACCCTACACAACAATGAATGGGTCACAGAGGATATTAAACAAGAAATTCAACAATATATACAATTCAATGAAAATATAACCAGAACTTTTCAGAATTTATGTGATGCAATGAAAGTGGTTCTCACAGGTAAAATCATAGCTATAACTCACACATTAGGGAAACAGAATGGGAACAAATAAACACCCTAATGCTGTACCTCCTACATTAAGGAAGGGAAGAGCAAACCAACTGCAGATCCCAAAGACGGGGAGCAGTCACAAAGACTAGAGCAGAAATTAATTCAATTGACACCAAGAAAACAGTTCAAAGAATTAACGAATCTGAAAGCCGATTGTTTGAAAGATTAAATAAAATTGAGAAGCCCTTAGCTACCATCATCCACAGGAGGAAAGAAAAAATTCAAATACAAGCAATAAGGAAGGAAACACATGTAATTACCATAGACCAAAAAGAAATTCAGAAGATTATAAATAGCTACTTAAAGAATCTTTATTCTTACACATTAGAAGCCGCAGATGAAATGGATAGATTCTTAGAAAGGTACAAATTACCAAAACTGAATCAAGAATACATCACAACTCTCAGTAACCAAATAACGGAAAGTGAAATACAAAATGTCATAAAAAAATCCTGACAAAGAAAAGTACAGGTCCTGATAGATTCACAGCTGAAATTTACAAGAAATTTACAGAAGATATAATCCCTATACACATCAAACTCTTCAATGAAATTGAAAAGCAAACAATGCTCCAAAAATCGTTCCAGGATGCAAGCTTCATGCTGATAAAAAAAAAAAAAAAAACAGGTAATGATTCAAGTAAAAAAGACAACTATAACATGGCTTTCTACATGCCGAAAACTAAAACTTGACCCAGCTCTATCACCATGCACTAATGGTTTAAAGATCTAAACGTTAAAACAGAAACACTCAATCTCCTGGAAGAGAAAGTAGGAGGAACACTTGAAGACATAGGGGTAGGTAAAGAGTTCATGAACAAACATATATTCGCATGGGAAGCT